>JANIWR010000014.1:0-280087 GCA_030705105.1 Suhomyces sp. yHKS641 | reverse complement strand
CCAACGTTGCCATCGTTGGGCCCCCGGTTCGATTCCGGGTTTGCGCATTCTTTTTGCTTCCATCACTTTACTTATACATCTTATTGACTAATTATATTTAGTAGAGTAATTTTTTACTTGAAGTGGCAGGTGAATTATATTCAGTAGAGTAATTTTTACTTGAAGTGGTAGGTGGTGGGATGGGTGCTAGAGAATGCGCACGATCCCATGTCTTGAGCGCTGACCGGGGCCTCAGGACGGATGTCAAAGTCAAAAATATCCATCGGGAGCCCGAGAGTGGTGCACGCATTGGGAACATCAACTATTCCGGCGATGTGGCCTTCGATCGGGGCACTGGAAAGTAGAAGGTAGATCTGGTAATCGTTGTAGCCATACTTGCGCAAGTACTCGATGGCCCGGATACATGCTTGTCTATAAGCGGTAGTCGCACACAAGTACTTCTGGACCCCGTTTTCGTCCACGGAGAAACCCTCAAACGTCAAGTAGCGCGAAGGCCCATAGTGGTTCTGCACGTCGCCAGCGACGTACATGGGGGACTTGAGCGGGAGCGACTCCATGCCGTTCTTGATGATCAGAGTTTTGATGGTGATGACGCCCGGCATTTCAATCGCCCCGCAGAACGAGATCTCGCCGTCTCCTTGGGAAAAGTGCAAGTCGCCAACCGACAATTTCGCACCCAAAACGTGCACTGGAAGATAACATTTGGAGCCCCGCGAGAGGTTTTTGATGTCACAGTTGCCGCCATTTTCCGGCCTCCCCGGGATGGTCCGTGCGCCCTGCTCAGCTACCTTGGCCGCTATCTCGGGAGCAGCGCCGCCTGCGTGGGCATTGACCGTTTCAGGCAAGTTTGCGACCGACGTGTGGTGGTGGTGCTGAATTTGGGCCTTCAATTTTCCCTCGCGCGAGTTCCATTCGTCAAGTACCGCTTGTGAGGGAGCAGTTCCGATGATCCCAGGGTGAATTAGACCGGTGAACTTTACGTGGGGGAGATGGCGCGAGGTGGCATGGATCCCTTCCAAGTCAAAGATCGCTTTGGCGGCCTCAGGGTAAAACGCATCGAGAAACCCCCCGCCGTTGTCGCGGTGGAAAATTCCGCAGTAGCCCCACGGCTGGCGCTCGAGCGGCTGCACGTCCTGGATCTCCACCACCAAACAGTCGCCGGGCTGCGCGCCTTTGATCTCAAATGGTCCTGAAAGATAATGGATCCGCGTAAGGTCGACATTTTTGATATCGTCCGCAGAATCGTTGTTTTTGATCTGGTTTCCTGTCCAGTCTAGACATTCGATTTTGACGCTCTCGCCCGGAACAATGGTTGCGGTCGGGGGAATATCGGGGTGCCATCTATTGTGGACTTGAGGCTGTTTATCCCCAGGGAGATCAAGGTCAACTTTGGTTATATAGCGCATTAGAAATTGGGAGTATCAGTTTAGCGCATGATAGAGAATTTAGGAAGTATTCAGTTTATATAGTCCGCATTCCAGAGATAAGGAATAACTAAATCAGGAAAAATTATACCAAATGATAACATTATGGATGTAGTCACTACTAAATTGACATCTACTCGTGATACTTCCGTAATCACACTATCTATGTCACACTATCTATGTCTATGTCTATCTATCTCACACTATCTATGTCTATCTATCTCACACTATCTATCCACCTTCTGTAGAAGCTCTAATTTGCGCTTGTCTTATCTGCAGGACACCCATCACCTCTTGAGGCTAGGCGAGTGAAGAATAGAAGCCAGGATGTCGAGGCAGCAACAAGACTTGGTGTTGTTTCGAAACCAGAACTTGGTTCCCGAGGAGATCTTGGCCTCAAAATCGTCGTCGCTTTCCATAGTATCACATCTCCAAGGCACTTCCCCGTCATGGTTGATCAACTCGTTGATCGAAAACTGCTTGCAAGGGACGGCCAGTTTGGTCAACAAAGATCTCACTTCCAAGCAAGCCAAGCGAGCAGAGGTGATCCACGTCTCATTTAACCACCCCAAAGACTACCATGTCCAAAATTGCAAGAAAAACGGCTTGGACTTGGCCACGATGCCTAATTACCATTACATCGACTGCTTCAGCGAGTTGTTCTCCAAGCACATCAGGAATCCACAAGACGCAGCAGACGACGCTCAGAAACTATTTGGTGCGATTGAAAAGCAGGTCAGGGCGATTTCGAGTCCCAAAAAGGTGATTTTTGTAGAAGAACCCGAATTCCTCCTAGCTGCTACCAACACCCTGGCCAACGACCTTTTGCTCCAGTTGCACAGGCTCAACACAGCCACCCGCCACATGTCGGTGATAGTGAGCCAAAACGCACCTATAATAAACCTGGAGTCCGGAAACCCGCTCGACCCGTCGTTCAAAACCGCTGATTTCTTGACCAAATTGTACCACCGTTCACAGTTGAATATCAATTTGCAACCCTTGCCAACCGGCAGAGCAAGCGATATAACCGGTTGTGTGACGATCTCTAGCGGGGCTATCCCGTTTGAGAGCATTGAGCCGAGAGTAAAGGTCATTGAAGCCGAGTATATTTATCATATCAGCAAAGAATTGAGCATTAAGTTGTTCTTTAGGTAAAGGAACTAACATAGAACTCAAGAGTATAAAAGAATACCTAGAGCTCAAGAGTATAAAGAATAGGAACTATTAAATACCTAGAACTCAAGAGTATAAAAGGAACTATCAATTGATACATAGAACTCAAGAGTATAGAATAGGAACTATTTATATCAAAAATACTAGGCCTCTTAAGAGTAAGTCGTAATAATTGTTTAGAGTAACTATTAGTTGATAGTTGTATATTTATAAACAGAGTACTTCTCTTTATGGGCTACCAATTGGTCGAATAATCAATTATTATTGTAACTATTTAGTCTTGTCTAATAATTGGTTAATAGATAATATTAATAGCATTCTTATTCTTACGTAGAGTTAGATTATTCTAAGTCTCCTAGAGTTGTTTGTTGTCAATGGCTCTTGAGATGTTCACGAGTAAGCATTTCTATTCAATACATGTAGAAATTGCATACGAATGAAAATAATAGAAATATTAATCACCTAGTGCTATTATACACGATATTTACTTGTATATTTAGGTAAAGTATTTAGTGATGTTAATACTTCTAGTTCTCTTGGAGACATTTAATTTAAACGATGTCAATAATATGCTCTTAATTGTTATTGTTGAATTTTCTCATATAGTATCAACTTACTCTAAAATTATTCTGGAGATAGGTATGTATATGCTATGGATCAATTGGTTTTTAGGATGAGTATTAAGTGGATTATTGGCTTCAACTTGATATAAGGTTAATTAATTTATGTGCTGGAAAGATCATCTACAAAGGAATCAACCTACAGAATTATTAGAGTGAATCATGTATACCTAAAGGTAGTAGTGTAGTGCTCGCAATTTTACTATTGTGTCTAATTGTGTCGCATATTCATTTGTGTTTGGGTGCAAAAAAACTACTTTATATTGTCTACTTCTACTTTCTACTTCTATTTCAACTATTACTATGGGAGCTTTAAGTCTGGCTTAGAAGACTGATAATTAATAATTAATTCATTATTAAACTCATTATTTAAATTTTTTTAGTTCACAAGACTACGTCATTACTACTAGAGATTTCATATTGGTATAATAAATATAATCAATGATTACTTGTGATAAGATTACCAGGTGTAGGTACGGTAGGATTTATCCATTCCGCTTTCGATGGATATTGTACAAATCGTCCAAGGCAAACTCAATGGCGCACCTCGTCCAGAGCATGGGAAACAACGGCCACACCGATCTCTCGCCCACCAACACCCAGTAGGGAATGTTCTCCATGGTTTTGTGGACGTCAAACACCCGGCCAAAGTCTTTGAGGAGGTACCGAAGCTCGGGAACAATGGTGACTTCACGGATGCTCAGGAGGGCCTGCAACGACGACGGCTTTTCGTCGATAAAGAACCGTTTCATCACATCGGTAAGCATGCCGAGTTTGTTCATCACCACCAAGCGGTGCTGGATCTCCATGCCAATAAGGTTTTTGACGAGCTTGAGCACGCTGGAGCTGGTGTCTTTGGTGTATCTCTCGTCTACAATGGAGCCGAACTCTTTGGGCGAAGGCGTACGGGAACCAGCCCCGGTTTCGGCAGAAGACGGACGGTCGTAGCCACCATAAGAGTGGTAGTGCTTGAGATCATTGCTGATTAGCGGCGCCAAGTAGGGTCGAGCCAAGCTGATGATAAAGTGGTTGACGTTGAACAACTCGGTGAGCCGGGTGTACGGTGACGTTTCCTTTGTCTGGAAGTAGTGGTTATCGTACTTGTCGTGCTTCGACTTGTCCTTCGACTTGTCTTTTGACTCAGCGGGCTTGTTGAAGTAGCTACGCAGATAGCTGACGTCCTGAGGCTTGAGAAACGTCACGTTGAGCGGGGTCTTGGGCACGATCTGGTTGTTGAAGTCCTTTACATACAACTGCACGTTGTCCGAGAGCACGCCTGTGCCGATCGAAGCGTAGATGGCCGTCCACACGATTACGTTGGGAGAGGTGATGTAGTTAAGAAGCGACGGCACCGCCTGGTTCTTGGGATGCACGATGATGTTGAGCACCTTATCGGTCTTCAAGTACGCCTCTTCAAAGGTAAGATCGCCGATGGTGTCGCGGACAAACTTGAGGAAGATCAAGATGTCCTGGGAGTACCCCTTTTTGACTACGTTTTCTATGACATTGCCGTACCGCTCGTCCACATCGTGGTTGAGCAAGTCGATGCCCTTCATCACATCGCTGATGGACACCAAGATGGGAATCAACTCGGCGTTGCTGAGCGTGCACACCAACGAGGCCACCGCCGCGCCCACCGCACTGCCGCAGATGATCCGTGGCAACAACCCCCGAAAGTACAACGCTCGCACTACACCTACATGGCACAACCCAAAGAGCGACCCACCCTGCAACAAGAGTGCGGTGCACCCAAACGACTGGCGCGCGTCGTGGAAAAAGTCGATTTTGAGCTGCTTGCTGTTCATGATAAATGTGGAGTCGTGCGACGCGGAGATGGACTCGTCCAAGTATTTGAGGCACCGGAGCACCTCGTCGATATACTCCTCGATCATGAGTTTTGTGCCCAAATACGACTTTGTGAACAACCGTTTTTGGGAAATGCCCCCGAAATTGCGGATCAACCCCGACCGCAAGAGCGACATGAGGAGCGACAGGTTTTGGCTGACGCGCGCCTCGCGGAGGTGCTTGAGGCGCTCGTTCAAAAGGATATAGTCGTAGTGCTTGGATATGAAGTTCTGGCGCCACAAGTCCATGTTGGTGATCTTGTCGATCTCGCTCACTATGGCGTACCACTCCTTATAGTTGGGCACGTTTTCGAGCTGCTGCACATACTCCTTGAGCGGGTCCTTGGTCCTGTACCAGCGATGGAGCAGGCGGACCCAGAAGAAACAGATATCGGTAAAAAACTCAATAAGGAGCCATATAAACGTGTACGTATTGGTGATGGCGGCGGCGACGAGCGAGCGGCCGACGGCGTGGGCGGCATGGAGACGGGCCAAAATGGAATTTATCACGGAAAGTGCTCCAGGAAAAGCCTCTCCAGTACGTATTCCACCTCTTTCTCTACTTTCTTGGACTGTAGTCTCCATTGGTTCTTGTTGGTTTCCCCAGAATTTCATATGATATACTTGTTTATATGCAGGGTACCCCACGCACATGAAACGTCAAATACGACCGAGTGGACAATATGGTCATCCTATGACGACCATTAGTGACTGATTGTGACCATCAATGACTAATATGGCCAAGGGGCATAAGTGGGATAGGCATATATTTGTAGGCATAGACTTATAGGCATAACTTGTGTAGATATTATAGACCATAGAGCTAGACATGCCGAGGCTTCGAGATTTGATGGATTATCATGGCTCCATATGCAGGAAAATAGCTTTCACTGTTAGTGACTAATAAACATAGACGAAATTATAAAACTAATAATCTACATTATCGCGTCCCATATTACCTTTCTTCGCTACTTAAGCTATTTATAAATTTCGTTAGTAAATTTAGTATTAACCATTACAGCTTACCGTGATTTTATTAGATAACAGTAATCGAATATTTTGTTACTGGGTACAGTATATGGTGAGTACAGTTGTAGAAATTGTTCAGAAATACTAGCATTGCTTTTAGGTGTAAGTCACACTCCTATGATCTTCTTTTAATTTATTAATAAAGTATCGTATAATTATCATTTTGATTTATTGAGCGATCCCTATAGTGGCTCTTCTGTAATTACTCCTTTAGATTTACTTTTTATTTCAGTAAATTCATACTGTCTTCTTTTGGATTATGGTCAATTAATCAATCTACTTCACTGATTGGTTTGGTTGGTGAAGATATGCTAATAGACCAGAGTGCCTAACTATTAATGGCGGGCAAGTTGGGTGCGAAATTTGACAAGACCATAATAATCTAGGTCTAGTGAAGAAGGTATTCAAAGAATCTCAGTCTGAATTTCAATTATACTGATGATGCTTTCGATAAATACATTGCTGATATAGAGCCGCATTAGTTAAGAGAAATATAATCGAGAGTCAAACTAATCAATACCAATATACTCAAACCAGGTATAGGTCCTTCTATTAACCTTCATTTATTTCTAGTAATCAGCGTTGTTTTTGCACCCAAGTGGAAAAGATAGAATATTGTAAGGTTAAGCTAGGGTAAACTAGAAGGGCAAATGTATAATTACGGTATTGAAGAAATTTAGGTCTTTTATGGACTAGAATGGAGGCATTCAACTGGTGTATAATATAGCAGAGGTGAGCTGAATAGCATAGGTGAGCTGAATAGCATAGGTGAGCTGAATAGCATAGGTGAGCTGAATAGCATAGGTGAGCTGAATAGCATAGGTGAGCTGAATAGCATAGGTGAGCTGAATAGCATAGGTGTGAGTGCTTGGTTGAAAAGGAGATGTATTCTAATATAGAGATGAAATAAGGAAGATTCTGTAGACGAAACTAATTCTAAAATCTTTAAAGGAAAACTTTCAGTTGTTAGTTACATTATTTTTGTTTTTGGTAGTATTTCAAAGACTAAATTAATAACCTTTTATTTATATGTTCTCTATTAGGTGAGGCTAATTGGTACCTTGCTCCCATACCATTCATTTAGTACTCACTGAGCCAGTCCTTCATGCCACTCAGAGTCTTTTCCATTGTCTCATTTAAAATTTATAGTATCATAGATCATAAGGTCTTCATGGATTATTAGGTGAAATTATAAGTAGTATTAAAGTATGACTATATTACTTGGCCCACAAATATAAAACAAATATAGTATACTATAAATTATATCAATATAATTGAGATGAATATCATTAATATTAAGAGTGTCAACCTAAACATATCTTGAACAAAATGAACACTACCATTAATGATAGTTGTATAACAATGGTAAGTAATCTAAAACTCGCAGAATATGACGCAGACAATGCAAGTAATCATCTCCGTTGATATCAGACCAAAGATTAATTTATTTATAAACCTTCATCAATACTAATTAATCTAAATCATACAGTACTCACTAGATAACAAGCTGTAATTAATTGATATTAAGTTGTTTGGATTGAATTGTATCAGAGTATACCTAACGTTAATAGATACCATAGAAATCATAGTTAATATTAGGCAGTTTTTCAAAAATGCTCCCACTGAAACGCATACTAGATCGAAGTACAATTGCTCGAGCTAGTATTCTACAGACTCGCTGCGAGCACATCATTTTTAAGTAATTTTTTGTATTCCTTCACTCATTCTCCTGGCATTTATAGAGTAATACTTATTCTCCCCCCTTCATAAACTTCTTACCACGGCTCAAAAACCGTTTGCCAAAGCTTGAAGCATGCAACCCCGACGTCTCCACCTTGTCTTTGACTATAGAAACCTTGCTACGGAGCGATGCGTGTCTGCGGATATCGTTGTGGGTGGCATTCAGGTACGCTTCCGAGGCGATCTTCCCGATATGCATGTTTGACGATTCCTCGGAGCTCTTCAACGTTTCGACGAGCCAGTTCTCAAGCCCTGTATCGTACTGACTCTCTTTTTCAAGCGCTTCTTTCAAAAGGCGAATACGGTCGATGGGCTGCGAAGTTGCCATGATGGTTTTCCAGTCAAACACAGGGTATGCCTTGGAAACGTACTTTTTGTTGGCCAAAGAAGAAAGAGTAGGCACCTCGCTGGAAGTGCTGACGTTCCGCTGGTTCTCTACGTCCTTCTCTTTACTCTCAATCTCTGCAGTGTCCTCACTCACAGGAATAAGACTGGAGTAACGCTGGTTAGTGGTGTCAGCACTGCGAGGTTCATGAGACGAGTATGGAGTCAACTTCTCTTCTTTAAACAACGCTTGGGGATACAGTTTGGCGTGTAGGACCAGCTCAGAAGAGCCTGCACCATGGGCAGCAGCGGCCTGGAACGCCAGTGATCCAGCGTGTGAGTGGGCAAACGAGTAGGCATCGTCGTAGTGGTCGTCGTCTTCGTCTTCATTGTCGTCATTCTCGTGGATACTAGGCAACGCAGCATCAATGGTTTCGGGCACAGAAACAGAGCTGGTGTCGGATTTTACTTCCGAGGAAAGACTGCTCTTTTGTTTAGTAAACCTGCTGTAGTTGTTCGATTCACTGGCTTGGGGATTGAATAGCGACTCATTATCGTTGTCGTCGATGAACTGGTCCCGGTACTTGTTAGTATTGGGGGTCCACGAGCCCATGTTGAAGGTACCGGTGCTCATGGTCGAGACTCTGCGGGAGTTATCATTGTACTCCACAGGTTCAACTATGCTCTGATTGTCGCCTCTTTGCGACGAAGACTTGGTGGTTTCAAACGAAAACTTGCCTGTAGAAAGCGAGCCTAGTGAGTGTACAGGCTGAAGCTCGTGGCCAAACTTCCTTGGTTCTTCCAAATCAAAAGAAGACTCCAAATCGCTATTTTCGTCAATCTTTTCATTCTTTTCAAAATTTGCACTCTCTTCTTTCTTCGTCTCGTCCTTTTCTTCTTCGGCGCCCTCTCCTATACTGTTTAAATTCTTTTCCTTTTCGTCCATGTATCCACTTACGGCATCGGCAATATTCGAATAGTCCACCGATACCAAGTTAGATCTGTTTGGAGGAGGCTTTCTGATAGAACGACGGTACCCCGACCCCTTCAAGTAGTTATCGTGGCCGTCTCTCTTTTCTGAAGGACTGAGTGGGGCTATTGGAGTAGTGGGAGAGTCTACGTTATAGAAGTCAGGCATGGAAACGTCAAACGAGTCCAAATGAAGCCCCAGGCCAAACGAATCATCAAGAGAAGCAAACTTAGACTCTTTATCTTCTGAGATCTCTTTTTCTTCAGTATCTTTTTCTTCAGTATCATTTGCTTCCTTATCATGGTAAGAAGCTCTTTGAAGATCATGAATAAGTGAGTCTAGAGCATCAGTAGGTTGCTTTCTTGGCTCTTCGTCCGAAGAGTAATTATAGTCATATTCATAAGGCTCTTCATGTTCTAACAGCTCCTGATTTTTATACACCTCGTCTTCTTGCTCCTCGTTACTACTATGCTGGCTATTATATCCCCAGTCATCGTCTGGCTTTGCATCATAAATATGCGAAACGTCCCCATCATCAACGTCGTCGCTAGAGTTGTTGAAGTCTCGTTCATCTATAGATAACACCAATGGCGGTGCTGGTTCTTCTTCGTGTTCGTCTTCAGCCTTCAATACACTCTCCTCGGGCTCTTCTGTGCTTTCTTTATCAAAAGACTCTTTCTCTTCAGCTTCATGTACCTTGGCATTTGAACCTGTATTGTTTTGGACTTCAGGGGCTCCAAAACGGTCAGCTACATTAAGATCACTGGGCTCAATCTGGATCGAATCGGCATCAGATATATAGCTTCTGTCAGATTGGGGCGTTTCTGCATGGAAACTGTCGTTGAAAGTAGGTGTAGGAGGGACAAACAGCGTTTCTGCCTTTTCTGTACTGATAGACGATAAGACGGGTTTCGAAGTGTTTTGATTAGACTTTTCTTCATGCTGCTTTTCGAATTCGTGGTCCTCGTCGGAAGAATCGTCCGAATCGAGCCGATTTTTGAAGTTGTCGATGGATAACACCAAGTTTGACTCATTTGATGCCTGGGGAACACTCACATGTGATTCCAAGCTCTTTACACGGCTCAACCGCTGGTTCTCTTCAGGCTCTGCCAATGGCTGTGATTCTTCGGGTTGTGGACCGATTTTCTTGGAAAAAGACTCAGAGAGACCAGAACTCTCCCTCTGGTCTGTGTGGTCCTTTGTACCTGGAACTTTAGTTTCCTGGTGTGTTTGTTGGTCGGTATCGGAGTAGTCGTAGTCGTAGTCGTCGCCCCATTCGTCGCCGTAGCTGGGAACCTGGGCTTTCGTCCATCTCGTGGACTTGTGTCTTCCAAACTCCGACATCTCAAGACTAGTATGTTTGCCGTTGACTCGGTTGATGTTGTTCTCCTTTCGTTCTCCTTCTCCTTCTGTAGTCAATTTTGATGTCGTGGAGCGTGCAGCCGCTTACGTAAGCGGTTGCAGCCGGTAGGAAGGGTATAAGGGGAGCCAGCTGTATTAGTTAGCGGGCAGACCTGATCTCTAATCTATTCTACTATTCTAATATTCTAACCTATTCTAATAGTCTAACTTTTTAATTCTAGTATTCTAATTTCTAATATTTTAATTTCTAATTCTATCTAACTTCATTCTAATAGTGCTTATCGTAGCTATATCTACAAACGAGCTAGCCTAATTGTACCATTATCATGTAGGAGTACAAGTTGTGCCAAGTCTAGCTGGCCAGTAGCGTTTATTCAATTCTACTTATAGTACCGAATTCTGTTCATCTGCTAATATACGTGCCATGCTTTCTATCCGGTACTAAGCTATGAAGATTGAAGAATGACTAGACTACCCTTGACCGAGGATAGCAATGCATGGGTGGTAGTGAATTTTACACCGACTTATATAATAGAGCTCGCATACAGTAGAGCTCTTGGCATATAGTAGAGCTCTTGACATATAGTAGAGCTCTTGGCACTACTTTTGAGTTTGGCTGCGAAAAGTCGTATATAGAAGAAACCTCTGTAAAATCACCATACTTGGCTCAAACCTAGAAATATATAGAGTTTCATACAAGCCAAGGAATTATTTCAATAACGTCTGCAGACCAGCTTACCCTTGCTCACTCCTGTTCAGCTGCGTATCACTAGGCTGAACCTAGTTCCAGTTCAGTGATCAGAGTAGATGCAAACCACTGACTCTGCATTACAAGCGCTGATAGACGTAACTGCGCGTCTAGGATGTTCAAGAAGGTATGTTGGGATGTTCCAAATGGTATGTTGGGATGTTTCTATTTGTAAACGTATAAATGTGTTTGTACTACATAGAGTCTCTCACTTCTACTCTACTCTTCTTCAGCCTATCTAGAAATGAACAAAAGATAAATATTCACTCATCTGTCTTCTTCTCTCGTTGTTTGGATTTCGCAGCATTCTTCATTAGTCTAGTTAAATTGTCTAATAGTAAATACTTAATACTACTTAATAAGTTAATGTTGGTAAATACTACTTACATATTAGTTAAATTAGTAAATACTATTTAATAAAGTTAATGTTGGTTAATGTTAGTGAATATTGTTATGTAGTAATGAGTAATGAGTAATGAGTAATGAGTAATGAGTAATGAATAATGTAATAATGTAATAATGTAGCATGTTAGATGATACTTGTAGTATGTGGATGTTACTTGTAGTATGTGGATGAGAGTTAGTTGAACAACTTGGTCAACTCAAACCGCTCGTGCTCGTCGAGGTTGCCGAAAATGGCGTCGTACTTTCCATCGGAACCGACGCCCTTGACAAAATCTCTGAATATGCCGTAGATATCGACGGCGTCCAACGGAGTGGTGGCCAAAGGATCCTCGACAATGTTGTCCTTGTCGGAGAAGTACCCGGTGCTCTTGAACTCCTCCTGCTGCAAAAAGTCCAAGTACTCTTCTCTTCCGGAACTGACCTCCAACTCGTGCTCTCTCACAGCAGCCTCTTCGCCTTGCACGAGGATCTCTTCCAAGTCGTCACTGGCCGTTTCCCAGTGGTTCTCCCAGTTATTTTCGTTATGCTTCAATTCGTCCTCCAATTCATCAAAGTTCTTTCTCTTTTTCTCAAGATTGCCAATGGCCACCGGCATTTCCTTGATGATCCAACACGCTTTCTTGCCGAACTGGTCCACGATTCCCACGTCGTTAAGTAGTCTCAACAGATCGTCGTTGGTCAACAAGCTGATGATGCCCAAGAGCGAGAGTTTCAAGTCGTACACCCGCTTGAGGCGAGGAATGGTGTCGAACCACGACTCGAAGAATGGCTTGAACTGGCCGGTTTCTTGCAAGAGACCGAGGGTGGTGGTGTTGGCGTAGATCATCGAGGCAATGATCACGTTGTTGGTGTTGACGTCCACTGAGTGTGATCTGACGTGGCCAAACTCCGATTCCTTTTCGATCCCGGCTTTGAAGCGCAACACCTTGGTGACAATATAGGGTATGTAGTTGGCAGCGCTGTTTTGGAGAGACAAAATGAACGTTTGACAGAACTCGTACGCAAACAACGAATCATTGTAGCTAGTGTAGTCCTCGTCGTCACCTTCCTGCTCGATAATCAACTTGAATATGTTGAAGAACTTGTCCATCAATTCGGGAGATTTGGCCAAGTCGTCGGCTCCAAAGATCAAGAAGTTCTGAAGACATCCGTTGAGTTCCTCCATGTACATCAAGGCGATGCCGTTCTCAAAAGACTGGTACAAATACTCGAAGTTCTTCCACATGATAGGGCTGATGGATCTCAACAAAAACGACGAGTTTTCGATCAACTCGCAGATCTCCGTCAAGAAATCGTCCAACTGGTTCCCGAGCACGTACTGGATCATGGGGCTGATGGTCTCCTCCAATTTCAAGCAGATCTCCTTGGAGTTTTCAAACGACAAGAGAATGCTGATCATGGTGTTGAGCAAGCCGATGGCGGCCATGATCTCGCTGGACTTGTCAAACCCGTCGTCGTTGGCGTCGAAATCGTCGACATCGACGTTGGACGCCTCGTTGACTTCCAGGGCCAACTTCATGAACTGGCTGACCAACTTGGTCATCAAGTCGATGCCAAACGGCTGCAACTGCTCGCTGAAATTCTCCACACACTCCTGCATCACCACCGAAATCGAGTCGTTGTCGGTTTCGTTGGACAACTCCAACAACATCGACATCGTTGGCAAGATGATGTTGCCGAGAATGAGCTTGAATTTCTCGTTGGGAAGATACGCCTGGATGGCAAGAGCAGCTTCGAATCTCACCACCAAGTTGGGGTTTGCCGAGGTATCGAAGTTCTGCAATATGCCCTGGAATAGTCTCAACAAGTTGTCTTCGCTGGCGAACTCGATATCGGCGTACCGGGATATTATATCGAGCGTACGGGCTTTCAAGAATTCATGCGAGGAAGACAAGTCGGGGATAATTAGGTTGGTCAAAAACAGCTCCATTTGGGACTGGTACGGCGAGTTGAGGATGTACGACGAGATCGAGCCGAGCATTCTCAAGCCACCCTCTTTCTTTTTGGCGACCTCAAGTGCTTCTTCGGTGCTGTTTTGCAACTCTGTCAACTGGTTGTTAATAAACGTAAGCACAAGCTCCAACGCTTTGCCCGACTTGGAGTCTTTCTCAATGAAGGTCACCAACAACCCCAAAGCCGCAAGATCAGGACTCTTGGTATCGTCGTTGATGTTGTCGCAGTACAAGTTGATGTACTCCTGGGGGTCTTCTTCAAACGTCTCCAATGCCTGGTCGGTGGGACAGAGCAACGGGAAAACCAAATGGCCGACCAAGTTTTCAAAGTACGGTCTGATGAGCGAAGAGGTGGCTTTCTGGGTGACGCAGTGGCTTAGAAACTCGATCAAGTAGTAGATGGCCGGCAAACTGAGCCACCGCGAGCCGGTGCACCACTGTTCGATGATGGACAAGTAGTTTGTGAGGAGATGCGGAATGAAGTCGCCCAGGAACATGGCGGAAAACGGCTTGTATTTGAGCTTTTTGCTGAGGTTCTTCGACGCGTATCTGGTGAAGAGACGGTGGATGTTGGCCACGGACCACTTGTAGCACTTGGAGATCTGGAAAATCGACTTTTCAAGCTCGGTGTAGTGTGGGTTCATGACGTATGCAGGCGGCGCCATGTTTGTGATGGCGCCATGGAGTTCCAACCACGCAATGGTGGCGTCTCTGGTTTGCAAGGGCTCGGGCAAGTCGAAGTAGGTGACGAACTTGTAGCATTTGAGGATCAACTTCAAGATTTCGGCGGTCAACTCGGTGATGTGGTGGGAGTTTTGCACGATTCGGGTGCCGATGGTGAGCAAATGCGGAAACGCCAGCTCGATGATGGGATAAAGCTCGTATTTGCGGTCGACGTTGTTGACCCAGCGGAACTTTCTGGAGATTTCAGAGAAGCAGAGGAAGCCGGTGTAGAGCTGCGAGTACAAGTGGAGGTCCTCGGCGGGCGCATCGTTGGTGCTGCGGTCAAACGAAGGCACCTGCTGCAACAATTGGCCTGTTTTGTCCAACAAACCGTCCCAGTTCGAGAAGTCCAGCGAGATCATCACCCGCAACACCGGAATCAACTGCTGTTTGATGGCATAATCACACGATATGATGGCCGGCAAGATGCGGTCCTTGATGACGGGGCGCTCGTCGGGGTCGATTTTCGAGTCCTTGATGCCCCAGTACCGCACCATGCGGTTTTTGAAGTAGACGGCCGCTGCTTTCTTGATGGAGGTGGTGACGACCGGCTCGGTAGACGAGATGAGATCGAGACACGCGCCCAAAAAGCCGGGGGTTTCGGCCAACTCACGGAGCTTGAGTTCACCCTGGTGTCTTACGGACTGGTCTGCCTGCAACGTGGCGGCGAAATACTCCAAGTAAAGCCCACTCATGGTTGTTGCTAAGTTGTGTTAAATTTTCATTCGCGAAGAAGTACACTCAAACACTACTGTACACTGACAAACTGACAAATACTAATAGACTATCATACACTATCATGCACTGACTACACTGTACAATGACTACACTGTACACTGACTACACTGTGCACTGACTACACTGTGCACTAACATATACTAGTATATACTATATTAAATACAGTATACTCGTAGCACGCCTAGTACGATGACTAGACGGAAGACGAGAAAAATGAGCGTGCGACTTGAGCTTGGTGTGAACTAGACTAAATTACTGTAGTTACAGTACTATAACAGTACATTACAGTTTTACAGTACTAGTACAGCTAATCACAGTCCTGTTAATTATACCAGTACTATAAATACAGTAATGTTCATAAAGCACTGTTTATACATTACTAGATTGAGTAGCACTGTATTAACAGTACTAATATATTACTGGTGCTGTATACTACTGTGTGGAAATATTAGTACTATAATATATACTTGGAATATTACTAATACTATGTATAAATATAGTAACGTATGAAAATACTGATTACTAGTGTTGAGATACCAAAGGTACCAGTACTGCATGAGATCTTTTTCAACATACGGTCTGTTCTTGCGCACCCCAGCAAAATCGTTGGTCATGTTAGTACATACGCATTTAACCTGCCCATTATCGATACGTCTGATAAATTATACTGAGTCATGAAACAAGCTAAAACCCAATACGATGTAACAATCTATAGCTGCTCTCTTAAATAGTAACGTGCTATTTTGATCTCCCTCGTGTATCACTACCAACTGTGCACTATCACTCCTACCAACATCTCTCCAGTCACATTATGGTTGTTTATGCACCTAAGATATACTGTCGATAGCGGTTGAACCGTCCCTCTCTAACAATCCCATCAGTAAATTCACAAGCTTATAAGGCCCTGAGAGTGCCAGGCTTAACGAAATATGAACCCCACATGAAACCTGCCATCCACATACTTTCCTTATTTCAGACTAGTTTCCTTCAAATTTCAACTCACAGTCCAATAAGTATTTCTTGTTGTCGCTGTCTTTTACACCCGTGTTGAATAAGTTCAAGCAATAACACTGATAAATTTATATATCCTACTACGTGAAATATATTACTAGTACTGTTGTATATTAACTACTGTACGGAAAATATTACTAGTACTGTTGTATTAATTACTGTACGGAAAATATATTGCTTGTACTGTTGTATATTAATTACAGTACGGAAAATATTACTAGTACTGTTGTATATTAATTACTGTACGGAGAATATTACTAGAACTGTTGTATATTAATTACTATACGGAAAATATGTTGTACTGTTGTACATTAATTACTGTACGGAAAATATGTTGTACTGTATTAAATTAGGAGTACTATTTTTAACCAGACGAAGACGAGCGTAGAAATGACTAATGCGTGCCTAGTGACGCACCTTAATGGTTAAATATTAATTAGGTCATCAATCTTAATTGAAGGTATTATCTAGTCTATCTAAAAGGGGACTACGGATCATAACTAATTGACTGCGAACGCGCCTGACCGCATCCTAGTGTGGGAATAATTATGAGATTACCGGTTTTTCCCGCTGCATGTACTGCTCAACGTTGATCATTTTAGTTGGCTAAACCAGACTAACTGAAACTCCTGCGCATTTGACTTCACTTGATTATTGTCTAATTAAATTTATTGCTACAATGGTCCTAACCATATCCCTTTCGGACATACAGAGTAATTACCATTGCACGTGGAGTCCCAGTTCCTGTTTGGCTCAAAACTCCTATAATCTAAAAATAAAGCTATCCCGTAAGTGAGAATGGGTATTATTGAACGCATTAGTGACGGCCAGTAATTAACCCGATAGGTCAATTAACAATATCTCAAGCGCAATTGAGTTATAAGATTTAACAAATTGTAGGATTTAACTTTCATTGAGGTATAAGATTTAAGTTTGCATTGAGTTAATTGCTAGCAGGTGGACACTAATTGGTCGACTAGGCTTAGAGATAGCTACAATGCTTGTCCTTTCTAGGGAAAATTGGCTCTTGGCAGTCAACGTGGTTCATTTGAGTGCTAGAAAATCCGCGCTCTCAACTTACGCAGTAATGTACAGAATGGTGGTAATAACCGTGCCTATGCGTTATGAGTTGCCGATTGTGATACCCGAGAAAGGAAGAATGCAAGGGTTCGATGCATGGAGGTGTCCTGTGATTCCGCTTTATTTTGTCCAAAAACAATAAAGTTTAAGCTTTAATCTGTATTTGGCTACTCTAGGCAAAGAACTGCCCAATATGGCGGTTGCAGAATTTATAATAGTTATACACGTGAGCTTATTTTTCAAGATCCGCCTTCATGGCCAAGTTGGTAAGGCACCTCACTAGTAATGAGGAGATCGTCAGTTCGAATCTGGCTGAAGGCATCTTTCTTTTTTGAAATCCAAACAAAGCTCATATCAGTCTTATGCATACTTTCCATCGTATGTACTCTCTATTCATCTGTGCTAGAAGTGTGAAAATCGTATAGAACGTATGTTTATGTTACTTAATTTTCCAAGTATATTTTGGTCAGAAAGTTGCGAAAAATTGACAAAATTTAAAGACTCACTACGTTTCTATTTGGGAGAATGTGACCTTAACTCGGATTGATGAGCATTATTTAGATACGAGTTCTCGATAACATAAATATCATCTCTGGCTAACATAGAAAGCTAAAATCTATCTATCTGGGGCATTATCGCGATTCAAGCTTCGTTTCATACCAAAAATAGATGAATTGTCTCGTAAACTCTATCTAGCTACACCGCAAGACTCAGCAAGCAGGAATGGCTTATGAATTCCTCGTTAACCTAAAGATTGGACAAGTGGAAAATCGTACTCAGTCAAACCCTCCACTTTTGTTTCTCTCGAGACCTTTTAAATTTAGCAAGGTTTTTTCAATACGATACTCATTTGTTCTAGAGCGATGGTATTCAACAATAGCGTTTCAACAATAGGACAAGGAATTCTTGGAGCTCGCACGAAGCAAAACACTCTCACCAGAGTGAGCACGCCTATGTACTCGTTCCATAAAAAAAAGTTAAACAAAATCTATTGTTTCTAAGCCCGGGTTTAATTGCACGCACTGTTTCTCAAACCTGTCATAGAAATGAAATTTTAGGTTTCTTGGGCGTACGTATTTAGCAACTGTTTCAGCAAAGACTCCAAAAAGGGATGTAGACTTACCATTTTGGCCATTTTACCATCAGTACTTTGCTATCCACTTCTCAAGTCAGCCACATTAGTATTATAGGTGTAAGCTACAGAGAGTAGTGGAGCGTGCTATGTAATGCGGGATCATGCGGGCGCTCTCGCAGAAAGGTGCGTTTTTACGATCCGAGTCGACACACTGCAGGGAATACGAAGTGTACGTACAACACAAACTGTACACACTGCAGAGAAAAAGAAGTGTAGGTGGTGACATAACGTACAACACAACCCGTAAACACTGCAGAATAACTTAGCACAAACTGTACAAACTGTACACACTGTACGGTAGCAGTTGCACAATATTTGGGAGATACCATTCTCAACGAAAGCACAACAATGGGTGCGAGAGAACACTTGGCACTTTCAGCGTGCGATCAGAAGGCCTAATCTTGGCTACCGTGAAAAGAGTTGGCAACACATATACAATAGTAGTCAATGTGGTCATAAACTTGTAGAGAACTCTTGGGT
Organism: Suhomyces sp. yHKS641; assembly: GCA_030705105.1. Classification (NCBI taxonomy): domain Eukaryota; kingdom Fungi; phylum Ascomycota; class Pichiomycetes; order Serinales; family Debaryomycetaceae; genus Suhomyces; species Suhomyces sp. yHKS641. Next base: position 261,329 of record JANIWR010000014.1, on the reverse strand, counting down.
AGATGCTAGCAATTAAGACGGAATTGTTGTTGGTGTTCGCAGCATATTAGACAACAAAAAATAATGCTACGAAGGTTTGTAACTGCAGAAAACGTTCAGAACGCACTCGTGCAGCATGTAGGGTTCGAGTGCATAATCACGTCACCAGACGCCGGTAGAAAGGGCACGAGCTATATCCGCTTTGAAGGCGAGGATGGTGCAGTAGTCGATCCAACGATTCAAAATATACATGAGTATAGGTTATAGGCAATTGCGTAGACCTTTCGTGGGCCCCGGCCCGGAATTAAACTGCGTCTTCAGACAAGTCAGGCATGGAACTGACTGCCCTAAACGGCCATTGCGCGCCACAAATTATTTGGCCAAATTCGCGATTTAGCTTGCCCTGCACGATGCCCGACTAATGATTTTTCGATGCATGCTCGCGTTCTACTTTCCTCTCGAGGAATAATTCGTACATTCGCCAGTGAATTTACCAGAATACAGACATAACTAGCATGGTCTTACATCAATGGTAAGTGTATATATTTGTAAATATTTAGGATGCAAGATGGTAGTCTTGAGGTTTGTAGAAGGTGTAGATCAATAGCACGTTATTTTTAGACCAAAAAAAAGAGCGAGAAAATAGCGAGGTACCGAAAAAAATAAACGACCAGACGCCCGAAAAGGACCTGTCCCTAGATATTGAGAAAGCAAGCAGGGGAACACCAGGGGTCACCCCAGGGGTTATCCAGGGGTAACACCAAGGGAGCTGGGTTCCTAGAGCAGATCAACTTACCAGGACAGTTTCATGTGTTTTCTCTGGCTCTTCCCAATTGGCCTCAGCAGCTCTTATGTTCGCTGAAATCAGTCCATGTTTGAAACTAGCTGGGTACACTAACTTTCATTTGCAGCTGGGGGGTTTCTGTTTCTAGACATTTGCAAAATACCCAAACCAAACTCTCAAGCTTAAAGAACGGAAGAAGAATAGAAAAACAATAAAATAAAAAAAAAACAAGTCGATAGTTTCTAAAAACACTATAATCAAACGCTGTCTCCCCTAATTGTTTTGACACATTGTCCAAAATGCGCATATTCATCGTGATTGCATGTTGGTGCCCTTTTCCACACAGGTACTTGCTAATTGTCTATTTTTGTGCAGCCAGAAGAAACCCAAACTTTAATTTGTAGCGTAAAGGGTCTCGGAATGGTGTTCTTTGTGCAACTGTTTTAGCTATTTTTACGCTCTTTGACTTCCACGTTGGGGCAATTTCATCCTGCGCTGATTGTTCTCAATTTTTTTTTTTTTTCATGGTTCAGATTTGATTGTCTGCAAAAAAACAGAGTTCAAAGCACTTATGGCGAGTGCCAGGTTTTCATCAATAGACATCCAGGGTAAAAAAGAAAATGGTATTAGCTCCTTTTAGGTAATTTGCTTCCCACAAACGTACGCATCTTATTGTCCACACCCTGTTAACTAGGAGTTTGCGCGATTACTTGGCTTGTGGAACCAGATGTTCAAAGCTTTTGGTAATTGTATAAATAAAGTGCCCCATCCACCGGGTCCAACCTGTTTTCGTACAGTATCAAACACCAGTTTTTGCTTCACACTCAAACTTAGTCCCTCGCTCAAACAATGCTTTTTTCACAATTGAAAGCAGCTGCTGTTGCTTTAACTGCCTCAACCATGTTGATGGGAGCCCAAGCCGAAGTCAATGTCGGTGTTGGTGTAGACCTTGATTTCACCATTGGTGTTCCAACCAGTGGATGTCACCCAAAGAAACTCTTGCAGATTGGTGTCAACGTTGACTTGAACGTTGGTGTCAACTTGAAGAGAGGCTTGGACTTGTCCGAGGCCGCTTTGAAGGATGTTGGTCAAGTTGCCAAGAGAGAAGGCTGGTACGTTCCAAAGGCCTCTTTGACTGCTTCTGACATCATCTTCGTCCAAGATGACATTTTCAAGGTCACTCTTAACTTCGACACCGTTGTTCCTAACGAATTGAACAGAGAGTTCGGTTACGGATGGAGATACGTCGCTATCCAAAACTTGGGCTACGACCAATCTTCCCTTACCAAGAGAGCCAACGACGACGCTGTCATTGCTGGTCCAGGCGCCAAGTACAACGTGCCTAACATTTTCCAATGGTCTGCTATTGTTTTGATCAAGGCTTCTACTCACAACGGTTACTTCTGTTTGCCAGATGACTTGGACATTCTTTTCGACTTCACCAACAACGGTACCCAAAACTTGCCATTGTGGCAATCTCTCTTTGCTCCAAAGTATGCTTACACTTTGGAGAAGGACTACGACAACGCCAAGCCAGTCTCCAAGAGAGACGTCGAGATCTTGGATGTTGAAAGAAGAGCCTGGGACGACCCAATCTACGGTCAATTGAAGTCTCAAAGAACCACCTTGCCTAACTTCTGTTGGGACAAGAGCTGTATCGTCTCCACCTCGTCGTTCCCATCCTCTTCTGCCACCCCAACTCCATCTTCTTCGTCTGTTCCTTCGTCGTCTGTTCCAACCTCCACCCACCCATCTTCCGCTCCATCGTCGACCCACCCATCCTCCGCTCCATCCTCCGCTCCATCTTCAGCACCATCTTCAGCACCATCTTCAGCACCATCTTCAGCACCATCTTCCACCCACCCATCTTCCGCACCTTCTTCCGCTCCATCATCCGCACCATCTTCTCACCCATCATCCGCACCATCTTCTTCCCCAGCTTCTTCCCCAGCTTCCTCTCCAGCTTCTTCCCCAGCTCCATCTTCTGCCCCATCCTCATCCCACTCTTACCCATTCACCACCTACACCACCACTGAAACCACCTCGGGCCACACCACTTCTGGTGTTGTGATTGTCACCACTGACGAACACTCCTCCGTGTACTCCACCACCTCCTTCTTCCCAGGTCCAGGAACTACTTCTGCTCCTACTACTACTGGTAAGGAAATTGAAACCAAGACTGACTACGGTACTACTGTTGTCACCATCACTTCTTGTTCTGACCACAAGTGTACTGCTGCACCAGTTACCACCGGATGGACTGTTGTCACTGAAGAATACACCTCTTACACCACCTACTGTCCATTGACCACCGAAGGTGCCCCAACCGGTGCTGCCCCAACCGGTGCTGCTCCAACTGAAGCTAAGCCATCTGGTGCTGCCCCAACCGAAGGTGTTTCAACCACTGTTATTACCTACACCTCTTCCACTGGTGGAAAAGAAACCGTCATCACCACTACCAAGACTGTTCCAACTGTTGCTCCAGAACACACTACTGCTCCAGGCGCACCATCTGTTGCACCAGCTTCTCCATCTGCTGCACCATCTGTTGCTCCAGTCTCTACCGGTGCTGCCAACTCTGCTACCTACGGATCCTTGTCTGTTGTGTTTGCTGCTCTTATGGTTGCCTTCAACTTGTAAGCGTAGGTTTCGCACAAAACAAATTGTTTCATTACCCCCCTCAACGCGCTTCCATAGGACGCCTGGTGCACTTTTTTGACTTCAAAACATAACCTTTTTTTCGGTCCTATACTATTCCTATGTATATTCCATTGATATGTGGCTATATACATATACCCTTTATAATAACTACGTTTTACTTTCTAAATTGCTAGAACAATTTAATAAATAATTTACTGGTACTGATTAAGACTTATCTAGATCGATTAAGTTTATCACTGCCATTTCTACTTAATAAACAATCTGGTAACATGTGGATACAACTTATGATAAACAATGTGGTGGTAAAGTTCAACACATTTTCATCTGCAGATCGCTTAAACCGAAAATTGCAACACACGCCAAGTTCCAGCCACCTGCATCCACCTGCATCCACCTGCATACGGTCTCTGCATCAGCGCGCGTCTCGCTAATTCATTTTTGTTTACTTGCAGCATCCGCTGAACGGTTGCAGAACAGAGGTGAAACGCGATAGACAGAAACAGATGAAAAATAGTTAGCGATTGCAATTTCCTAACAATTCGTAATATTCTCGTGGTCTTGATAGTATGTATTGTCTTCACTTCCTATGTATTCTAGTCTATCCTAGGGTCCTCGGTTTTATCTACAATGCCATTCGCATTAGAATGCAATGGTTCTCGGGTATTTTTTCTGCGGGGCCAGAGCGACGGCAACTTGACCACCTGGAACCTTGGCTCGATGCACCTCTCGATAAACCACTCACGCAACTTGTTGTCGATTAGCGACGATATCTTGGGGACATTCTGAAGCTTTGCTCTCGATCCAATGAGCGATTTCACCAGGAACTCGAGCCTGTAGTCGGGAGAAAACGAAAACATCAATGCGGTGCCACCTCCGCCTGAATTCTCGGCGTCCGAATCGGCCGGAGTCGCACTTTTTTCGTCGCCCTTGGTGTTGGATTTCAAGTCGTTGGTGTTGATCAACGACACAGTGAGACACCCCGAAAACCGCACGATAGACACCGAAAGCTCGACCGGGAGCACCGCCGTAAGCGGTCTGGGCTGGTTGAGCAACAATTGTGTCTCGATCCCCAACGTAAGCGTGTCAGACAAGTCGACATCGATCTTGCTCTCGAGCCTGCCCGACCCGTCCTTGCTGTGCTTGATACGACAGTTGGAAAAGATGGGAAAGTCGTCACCTATGTCGATCTCGGTGATCTTGATCTTGCCCAAATAATCAGGCAATTCGGTTTTGCCAAGAAACTCATCGAGCGAGTGATAGATGTTGTCCGAATTCAACGCGTCGGTGCGGAGCTGCGAGATTGTCTGCGCAATCAACACGTTGAACCAGTCCAACGATTCACTCGCATGGTTATCTACATCATAGTACGTCTTTTCCAAGATACTCGATATCTTGGACGTGTCGTCCGCCAAGTCGTTTTCCTCTCCTTCACCTCCCTCATTCTCTCCGTGCGCACCGCCCCTTCCCACATTTGCACTTACCCCACTTTTGCCACTTTTACTACCACCACTTTTGTTTCCTCGTTGCATCACCACACTGGTCCCATCTTTGGTTGTAGAAGTGGGCGAGGGATCCGCGAATACAAAAAACTTGATGAAAATTATGATGATAACAATCACACTGGCCTGGCCTATAATTAGTCCTTGGGTAAAACTCCATGTAGGCGACGATTGGGCGGGCTGGTCCCGGAGCAAAAGGGTCTGTTGAAAGAGTTCTTGCTGGGCTTTGAGTTGGTACTGAAGGAGCTCTGCCGCCAGCATCAGCGAAAGATCATTTTGGTCGCCTGTTTCGCCGCCGGGGCGTATGTCGTTGAGTCTGCCTGGCAAAGTGTGTAAATTCTCCGCCACCATTCCCAAACTGGTGTACGTGCTAGTTTCAGCGCTGTATTGGTACTCGGCCATTAAACGATGCTTCGTCTGCTTACCCACGTCTGTCGGTGATTAAAAAACATCACCATGATTATGTAAGCAGACTGCAAAAAAAGAGAGAATTATGATGGCCTAAAAGACCCTTATCCAAGTTAAGCTATATTCTGTATTATGTATCCAAGTTTATTACACGCTACAGGTTAGAATACAAGAAGTAATACTGTTCAGTAACATACTGCTATAGATCAAACATAATGGGGCCTGAACTCATATAGTTAGATTAAAGCTGCTTAGTACTCTATTTAGAGAATTGAGTCACATTTAATTGGCCCGGATACCAGGGACAAGAAGGTTGGAGGTTCCGTGTGGGCGTTTCATGCCGTTTCATGCCGTTTCATAGTTGTCTCACAGTTGTCTCAGAGGCAGATAGGGACTTCATGCAGTACTGGTACCAATGGTCCTTTCAAATAAGCCAATATAATCATATACAATACAAGTAAGCCAAATAATTCAATACAAGTAAGACAAATAATACAATACAAGTAAGCCAAATAATACAATACAAGTAATCCGAACCTGGAATCATGGCGATGAATTGTCTTGACGGTATTGATATGCTTGCCATTGACTGTTTCATTGCTAAGCAGCGAAAAACCACCGTTTTAGGACTATAATTTTGCGGCAATTCGACTCACCAGCAATTCGGTTGCATTCTGGTTGATAGACTAGCAATGCAATCAAGTCTAGCATGTCAACAAGGACTCAATTCCACTCTAGACCCAACGTCTACTCAAGATAAGTAGGTGTTAGTAATATTTAATATTGGTGGGTATTTACGATCTATATATAAATATGTGACTACTTGACTAAGTGCTCTTGGACTCTTTCTTGACTCTTCTCTGATAATTGCTAAGGTGCTTTCTTGGACTCTTTCTAAAGTGTTTTCTTGGACTTCTTTCTCGAGACCGGTTTCTTCACAGGCCTCTCGTCGGTAGCGTCCGTGGGCTTATTTATCTTGGGCAGCTTGAACTCGTCTTCGTCTACAGACAACTCGTCGTGCGAATCGCCCGATTTCATCCAGTCCTTGACGTTGGCAAGGAGCGACTTGGGCGGCGCATTCAAGTCTTTGTTGGCATTGCCAATGTATTTGGATGCAAAATCAGTGAGAGGGCTGTTGTTACGCGTAGAGTCGTCCGAGTCGCTGGTGACGTTGGACGAGTGGAGGCTCGAGTTCTCCAAAAACGACTGCACATCAAACTTCTTGCCTCTCATGTACTCACGCACCTCAAAGTACAAGTCCTTGGACACGTTGTTGAGATTGGCCAGGTTTTTGCGCCAGTAGCTGCGGAAATCGTTGATGTGTTTTTTGAACTCGAGCTCGTTCTTTTTGAGCCAGCTGACGTTCAACTCTTTTCTGGTGGCCCCGCGCGCAAAGTTTCTCATCAAGTACTTGTCGTAGTCACGGATGATCTTGGTTATGATGTCGGAAGTGGAGATGCCTTCTGTTCTTTGGGTGGTCAAGAACATCCCCAACTCCTTGATGGGCTTGTAGATATCGTCCGAGTCGGACGACGCGTACGGCAAGTCGTCGTGGGCCACGTAGTCAATACGGTGCTCCATCAAAAAGTCGGTGGTCACACACCACGGCGCGTTGGGGATCACTTCGTCCACCCACTTACAGTGCTTTAGGGTATCTACTCTTTGCTGATCGGTCAACACCGTCAAGCCTTTACGTTTGTGGGTCTCGATGTCGGAAGGCACCCCGCACACCAACTCTACATTGTCAAACGACTTCTTGGCCTGCTCCAACTGTTTCATGTGGCCCAAATGAAACAAGTCAAACACCCCGTCGGCGTAGATCCGGATGGGTCTGTCTTGGGGGGGGATGTTGAACTTGAACCCCTGCGGCCGGAATTTGCGAAGATTTTCTGGCAACGCATTGTCGAGGGCGGCTTCACGTGCCTCGAACTCGATTTCGGCCTGGCTTTTGACCTTGGGCCCGAGTTTCTGTTTCTTGGCCGGCTCGTCGTCGTCGCTTTCGCTTCCCGTAGTGTCTGAGTCGTTTCCTCTCTTTCTCTTTCTCTTGAACAACGAGGTCAATTTTGGGGCAATCGATTCCACCGAAATGGTTCTGCTGAGCGAATGTTTTTCTTCACCTGCCATAATCTTCAAATTTGTTCCACACTGTTCAGATTGTTCCAAACTTGTTTCAGATTATTCCACAATGTTACAAATGTTTCTTTGGGAGACAACACTAGCAATAGTAGTCTTGGACGTGTATAATAGATAATACTGCAATTGGATGTCCTTGAGGTGAAGATGTTAAAAGTTGTCTCATAATCGATTGCTTCTCGGTGAGATCTGAGGAGTATATGCAGGAGGCGAGTGGTGGGTACTACAACATCAAGAGAGCTAAGTGGTATTCATATCCTACAAGACTCGTACCATGAGACACTGACGAGTGGGTACTAGTATTATGGAAGTATTATGGAAGTATTATGGAAGTCTTATGGTATCTTATGGTATCTTGTAAGTCTTTGGTAAGTCTTTGGTAAGCTGGCGTGGCCGCACGTGCGCCGCACGATCTTGCAACAATTGACGACCATTGAGACTAGGATGAGAAGGAAGAAAGACTCAGACTCAGACTAGATTTAGACTCAGACTGACTACATGGTATCGTTCAGTGATCTCAAGTTCATCTCACCCGCTACACTTCGTGGGTGGTTACGCAGCGGGTCGCCCAAAGGTCTTGCCGTAGTTGATGTGCGGGACGTGGACTATGTAGGGGGCCACATCAAAGGATGTTGGCACTATCCGGCCAACGAGATCCAAAGCAAGTTTGGCGATTTACAAACAGAGTTGAGCAAGAAAAAAATCACCGACGTGGTGTTCCATTGTGCGCTTTCGCAGCAACGAGGCCCGTCGTCTGCACTCAAGTTCATGCGGTATGTAGAGGAAACCAACCAATTGGGGGATTTGCACGTGTACGTCTTGGAAGGAGGGTTCACCAAGTGGCAACAAAGCTATGGTGAGGACCAGGAGGTGACCGAGGCATACGACAAGGGAGTATGGCAATGGTAGAAATAAAGATTACAAGTAGAAAAATTAGGACATGTACAGTGTAGAGTAACGGAAGTTGAGAACGGAGTAAGTTGAGAACGGAGTAAGTTGAGAACGGAGTAAGTAAGTCAGTTGGAGTTCTGTGTAAGCTTGAGGTTGACGGTGTTTGGGGTAGTGATGCCAACAGACCAGCACCAAAGGTGGACTCTACTAAGGACTTTACTAGGGCTCACTAAGGGGACCCGGTTGATCTGATATGGAGATCAGCCAGCAGTAACAAGTTGCACATTAGCGACGACGCAGAAGATTTCTTCGAATGTTTCACCGACCTTCCCCAGATCGCCAAGTCTTCTTGTCAACTGCTGGCTTGTAGCAGTTTTGGGTTTACTACTCGGTGGTGAAGCGCCTGGCACGGCGCCAAGAGGGTGCACGTGACACCCCCTGCGAGAACCACCACGGAATGTCAGACGAGCCCATTCCCAGATCCAATTCCCAGGTAGATCTGCGCTGGCTAGTAGTAGGGAGAGTATCAGCTAGACGAGCGGATAGGAGGGTGATGGGATGAATAGTCGAACAGTAGGGAGTGGAGAATTGAGAAAATAGAGTAGAGACGCAAGAGAGAACGCTATAGAGAGAACGCAATATAGAGAAAAGAACGAATAGAATAGAGAGCGCAATATAGAGAATGGGGAATATAGAGAATAGAGAATAGAATAGACGCAATTGTAGAGAACTATACTGTTGCAACTATACTGTTATTCCCGGAGATTATAGTCGTGACTTGGCAGCGCCGAGCATTCGCGTCGCACTTCGCTACCGTGATTTTGCAACAAATTTGGAACCCCAGCCAGCTGCGAAGAAAAAATAACCCCAAATAACCACCAACAACCACCGCTATTTTTAGACGCTGCACCCAAACAATGCAACCTTCCGTATAATCCACGAATCGTATACCACAAACACCAAACACGTCAATGCGCTTATTCTCGGTTAACGATCAGGCATGTATGTAAGGGATGGATCATGAATATTTGTATGGCGCAGTCAGATGTATATTAATAGACAAGGTAAACGTATATAAGGTATATAAGGTATATAAGAGTAGCATTTCCCAGAACAAGAACAAGAACAAGACAAGCTTCACAAGCTACTACTACTACTGCTACTACTACAAGACAAGCTCTCTACACTACTACTACTACTCCTGTTAATCTTATTATCATGGTTTACTCACTCTTGGCGCTTTTGTTGGCAGGCATGGCTGCTGCCACCGATTGCAATCCGCTTACCGCTACATGCCCAGCCGATACAGCCTTGGGCACGGATATCACCGAAACCTTCACGTCCAAGTCCAAGTACTTTGACACCATGTCCACGCCAGACGAAATCTTCTACACCTCCGATGGCTTGAAATTGACCCTAGCAAAGCGTTTGGATAATCCCTCGCTTGTATCAAACTTTTATATTATGTTTGGCCGCGTTGAGGTCCATCTCAAGGCCGCCACAGGCACAGGTATCGTGACCTCGTTCTATTTGCAGTCGGACGATAAGGACGAGATCGATATCGAGTTCTTGGGAGGCGACACTACCCAGTTCCAGTCCAACTGGTTCAGTAAGGGAAACACTGCTACCTACGATAGAGGCGAGTACCACAATATTGCTTCCCCGCAAGCTGACTACCATAACTACACCATTAACTGGACCGAAGACTTTGTCGAATGGTACTTCGATGGCTCCTTGGTAAGAACCTTGGAGTCAAACAATGCTGAGGGGTTCCCCCAGACTCCAATGAAGGTCTACACCGGTATTTGGGCCGGCGGTGACTCTTCCAATGCTGCTGGTACCATTGAGTGGGCCGGCGGTGCCACTGACTACTCCAAGGCCCCATTTTCTATGTACATTAACAAGTTGATTGTAAGTGACTATTCTTCTGGCTCGTCGTACTCTTACGGCGACCACTCCGGCTCGGCTTCGTCCATCACTGCCAAGGATGGTAAGGTTAACGGCAGAATTGGTGACGTCGATGTGTCATCCAGCCCATCATCAACTTCATCTAGCCCATCATCATCAACTTCAACTTCAACTTCTAGCTCATCTAGCTCATCAGCTTCTAGCTCATCTACTTCTAGCTCAACTGTAGCCAGCTCAAGTGCTTCCAGCTCCAGTACCAGCTCAGCTGTCGTCAGCCTTTCTTCTACATCTGCTGCTTCTAGTACTGCTGCTTCAACTGATACTGATGTCGTTTCTACTGCTGCTTCTAGTACTGTTGTTTCTACTGCTGCTTCTAGTACTGTTGTTTCTACTGCTGCTTCTACTGCTGTTTCTACTGCTGTTTCTGATTCATCTGTCATTACTCCTGCTACTGCTTCTAAGACCCAGTCTAGTGGATTGACTACTAGTACTACTGGCACGAGCACATCTAAAACACCTGACGTTTCCTCGCATAACATGGCCGGTTCTGCCAAGCTTAGTGGATTAATGGTCGCTTTCTGCTTGGTAGGACACTCGTTATTCTAACTCATCTGCATACATTTATTTCTTCAAGACTCTAAGGACTCTTACTAAAAGTATTTTCTGTTGTATATTATATATTCTTATTCAAAATTAATGGTCATATCTTGTAGCTGAAAAGATAGAAAATAATTAATTCATATCAATCTATTAATATTTTATGAGTTCTCATTTTTCCATTCATAATGTCAAAGATCATTAGATATATTATCTTTAATATGTTTATCATTTTCTTCTAAGAAAGGTATATCACTCTTATGTAAAAGCAATGGGTTAATCCCGCTACGCGGGCCATTTATAATTCAAATATAAATTGTACGCAAACAATACTTCGCTGCAGATCTTCAATTAATAAATTAAATCAATTTTACGGACATTTTATAAAATAATTAAATGAGACATATAATAAAATATTGATTGATTTCTTTCTTAATCTTACAACAATTTGGAATCAATATTCTTGTATCAAAAAGGTCATAAAAAGAGGAGCTAAACAAGAGCTTTTCACAATTAAGAGAAGAGGATCGAGCATTCGATTGAGGGGATCAAATAATTCAATAAAGAGTGATTTTGTAGAATCTTTCTCATTAATTAATGAAATAGTATTTATGAATTAATAAATATTTATGAAATTAATAATATTTTAGAACATAATATGAATATTCAAACTTAGTTAGTTTGTCAATCTGCATCCAATAATCCATATACAATAATTTGATTTAGTCCACTGGTTGCTAGGATGTGAGAACTATAGTCATCTTTACATGGAATATCTCGAGGTTCTTCAAGTGGCGCCAATTAGAATTTTTCATTTTCTAATTTCTATAATTTCAATACTTCTTAACTTTATTATGCACTAAATCGAACTAAATAATCAAATGAGACTGGGTCCGTCATAGGTTTGATATGACTGAGGCTGACCATACTGTTGGGTGTACTGAGGCTGGAAATGCTGTTGGTTGGCCTGGTGAAGGCCAGTGGCAGCATTACTAAGATAGTACTGTTTCTGGGCTTCCAGCTGGGTCTCAGGGAAAACAGGCACTGTCGGAATGTTTTCCAACCCGCCAGCAGTGGGCTGCGGTTTCAATGGTTGCTGCTGGTGCTGATTTGCAACTCCGTTGAACAAATTGGTTGTTGCTTGGGATACCTTGAACGGATTGCTTCCTGTAGCAGATGCTTGAATAGGGGCGGTGCCATTATTGGCATTGTTGAAGGTCAATGCAGTGGTGTTGCTATTGCTTGAAAACCTGGTATTGGCAAATGGGTTGGTTGAGTTAGGTTCGATAGGCTGAGGCGAAGACATTTTTACGAAAGGATTGGTATCTTGTCTAGCCAATTGGGTTTGCTGGGGCTGAGTTTGGCCGGTAGCCTGAAACTGGCCATTTTGATATTGTTGGGAGGGTTGATAAGGAGCTTGGCCAGTGGTTTGCTGCAAGAATGGATTGGAGTTCGTTGTTTGTGCTTGGACAGCTTGAGGGCCATATCCTCCAAACCCTGCTCCAGTAAATGCATTTTGGAGTGGCTGGCCGGTGAATACTGTTTGTTGCTGTTGTTGCTGTTGTAACTGCTGTTGTTGTTGCTGCTGCTGTAACTGTTGTTGCTGTAACTGTTGTTGCTGTAACTGCTGTTGTTGTTGCTGCTGCTGCTGTAACTGTTGCTGCTGTAACTGTTGCTGCTGTAACTGCTGCTGCTGTAACTGTTGCTGCTGCAATTGTTGTTGCTGTAACTGTTGCAGTTGATCAACCTGATAAGTTTGAGGCTGTTGCATATTGACTCCCCATGGATTATACGTCGACTGTTGCACAAGAAGCGTTCCGGTTCTTTGTAAGCCTGTTGTTTGAGCAGCTGCTTGTTGTTGTTGTTGTTGTTGCTGCTGCTGCTGCTGCTGCTGCTGTTGTGGTTCTTGATTTTGAAACCTGGGTTCCTTTTTATCATCGGTTGCTTTTCCCCTTTCTCTCAAGTACTGCTTTCTATTGAGTTCAAAGTTTGGATCGTCCAAGTATTCCTCCAATGATGACGTCAACGCAGTAGGAGCATGCTTGATGGTAGGAACATGCAACTTGGTGGCATACTCAAGGTGCTTTGCAACTCTCAAGTAGTCTATCACATACTTTGTTTGGTCCACAAACTTCTTATAAATCTTCAAAGCTCTTTCTGCATCCACACGGGATATCTCAAAGTAATGCTCCAAAATATTGATCACTCCTTCGTTCAATTCCTGAAACAACGCCAAAAGATCATTGACCAAGAGCCTGAATGCAGTTAGCACGATATCGTTGCTGATTTCGTTTTCCATGAAGTTGTTTTTGAGCAAGGCGTCGATTTGTTTCTGGACACTTTCCGATTCTCGAAGCAACCCCTTTTCAATCGACAACTCTCTCAATCTGCCACCAGACTGGGTTGTCGAGTTGTTGGATCTTTCGTCTCTTACATAGTCGATGCCGGTATTTTCAAACTGCTTGACTCGTGTTTGCAAGTACTTGGAGTACTTTATCACAAACCGGATATCCGAATTGAAGTTGTGGGCCTTGGAAATAGACGAAGACGAGAGATTGAGCATCCCGTTGCCTTCGCGGGCCAAATAATTGAGTGCTACATTACGGTCACCTTCTCTTATCATCACATGGATCACAATCAACGACTTGTACACCACCAGCCACGACGAGTCCTGAAGCCGTTGGCGTAAAACCCGCATAATAGTGCCAAAGTTCTCGGCGGCTACTGTGTGGTCGATCGAGGTGGCCATCAAAATGGGCTCAATGTACTTGGGTTTTGGCGCCGCCACCTTGACTTTGGTCGCACCCTTGACTATTTTTTCGTACGTGGTCATGTAAATTAGAGATTACTGAATCAATATAGATGATTTAGTGTTTGGTATTGGTGTTGGGGCAGGTGGGGAGATGTGGGGACAATTGATTTTTTTCTTTTTGTTTTTTGATTGATGTGGTTGATGTGTACGATCTGATGATGGCCGTGTAGGTATGCAGCCAGTTATGAAATGCTCGGCGTCGTTAACTGTAGTTACCAATCGTACTGTCTTGATCGTTTTGGTTGGTGTGTTTTTCGGAGGGCGCACGACCGGATCACGGCGATCACGGGCTGTTCGGCTGTACAGAAGTAGAGAAGAATAGAAGTAGAGAAGAATAGAAGTAGAGAAGAATAGAAGTAGAGAAGAATGAAGTAGAGAAGAATGAAGTAGAGAAGAATGAAGTAGAGAAGAATAGACAGAATAGACAGTGGAATTGGGTTATCTATAGCATGTTGTATCAATAGAATACCAGATTAGAGGTGTATTGTGCATAGATAATCCCAGGGATCTAGCAGAATGACATTGAGGCACAGTTTAAACGTTAATAATGTATTGAAAAATATTATAGTCTGTGTGTTAACTCTAAACAACATGGTTTTCCAACGTTATCCAACGTTATGGTTAATGTTGAAGTTATGTTATCCAATGGTTGATTGAAACGACAGTTACAATTGCTCTACATTTTATTTTACAATGTTCTACAATTGTTACAATTGTAGACGGTAAACTTCCAGATCGTTATATTACCTATATACAGTATTACTTCTTCTTCATGCCTCCTCTTTTCTCTAAAAAGTCCTTGGCTTCGTTGACCTTGGTGGCCAAAAATGCCGAGCCGCCCTTATCGGGATGGTTGGCCATCATGAGTTTACGATGATGCTCCTTCAACTTCATCTGCGACAAGTTGGTTTCTTTCAAGTTAAGGAGCTGCAACGCTTCCTTGGCGGTCATTTTCTGACCAAACGAGCCTTTGATAAATGCTCTTCCGTTGATCCCAGGCTGCTTCGACTTGACGAACCCAGCGGCAAAATACGCCAATCCCAACACTCCGGCTCCGGTCATCCATGGATGGGCGCCTATCCAGTCTGACGTCTTGTTGAAGTAGAATTCGGCCGAACCTTCGGGGGCCGCTTTGGGCTGTAAGTGGCCAGTGAACTGGGCCTGTCCCTGACTCGAGTTTTGTGCTTCTCCCGGTATAGCTAACGTAGGAACCTCCATGTGTGCTGTTGGTGATGAGAAATTTTCATGGCTGTCGCTTTATGACCCGCGCACGTGACTAATGTCACGTGCGCAGCTTGCCCTGCTGTTCTACCTGCCCACCTCCCAGCACCCCCTAGCAGGCAGCAGGAACGACTGGGAGAAGGTAGACGTAGCGGTGTGGCGGATGGTGGATGGCGGTGGCAACTAGTCCTTCCAGGCAGCTCATCGCAGTCTTATCTGCAGTACGCACAAAATTATATCTTGAAAAATTAAGAGATGAGCAAAAAGTTAGTGATCGGGGTATATTACACAGTACCACCACATTCACATAGCCGACCACATACCATAGAGCCATGAGAGTATATCAGTGCCACTTTTGTTCATCTCCCGTGTACCCGTTGCACGGGATCATGTTCGTCAGAAACGACGCCAAAGAGTTCCGTTTCTGCCGTTCCAAATGTCACAAGTCGTTCAAGCAACGTCGTAACCCACGTAAATTGAGATGGACCAAGGCGTTCAGAAAGGCAGCAGGCAAAGAGCTTGTTGTTGACTCGACGTTGACCTTTGCTTCCAGAAGAAACGTCCCTGTTAGATACAACCGTGACTTGGTGGCAGAGACCTTGAAGGGTATGGCCAGAGTGGAAGAAATCAGACAAAAGAGAGCAAGAGCCTTCTACAAGAACAGAATGAGAGGCAACGCCGAGAAGAAGTTGGCTGCAGACAGAAAGTTGGTCAACGACAACCCCGAGTTGTTGAGAATGAGGGAGGTTGAGTTGAGATTGAAGGAAGAAAGAAGGGCCGCCAAGGAAGCCCGTATGGAGGAAGATGCCGAGGAAGAGGAAGAAGAAGAAGAAGAAGACATGATGAGCGAAGACGAAGAAATGGAGAGCGAGTCTGAATCTGAAGCCAAGCCAGTCAAGGTGTTGTTGAAGAACAAGAGAAAGTCCAAGGCTTCAGCATAATTCCATTCTCCTATGTACTTTATTAGTAATTGAATAACATGAAAAGAACAATGTAAAATAAGATGAAGTGTAAATTAAAATGAAACATTGTATTAGAGTTGGGTACTGTAATAACTAGAGTGTTATCGCATTCTGACCACGGTATTATTAGGTACATTCTGAAACACCTACTAGAACTTTGAACACTATACTATGGCAATTGATATACCAGATCCTCGTAGTTGTTTTGTTTCCGTACTATACTCAATCTAAAAGAAGCAAACTTAGCTGACAAGAATAGACCTAAGTTTGGGTTGAACTATTAATAATAGGAATCAACTTTCAGTTAAAATAATAGAATGGGGTTCAATTATAATAAATAATGGATTTCAGTTATCAATAAGTATCAGTTAGTTGACTATGATAGGTCAAACCTGGCATCCTCGTTTATAGCATACAACAACTTTTCTCTCATCAACTTCTTGTCTTGATAGTCCGGCAACTTAAGAAGATTTACACACGTCGAAGCCGTGGGAAGCCTTTTGAGATCCTTGCCGCTATTTCTTATGCCGAATTTGGGAGACAACGATCCAAACCCAAGCAACGGTGCTCTGCTTACACTGGTGACGAACTTGATGAGTTTGGATCTTTCCTCAGGCGTCATTTCCTTGATGATTTCCCAGAAATGGTGGATGGTGAGATCGTCATCAAAGTAGCCCCCGTACTCGACATTTTCTTTCCAGTCCTGAATGTTGATGTCGTTCTTTCCTCCTGATATCAACATTTGGAGCTCGTACGAATCAAACATCTTGAGCCAGTCTGGCGATATGATCTCCTCCAACCCTTCAGTGAAGTATTTGGTCTGGATGTATAGCGACTGGTTGAGCTTGAAGTTGGAGACCTGATGGATATAGTTGAGCTTATTCTTCTGGGTCACGCTCGTCAGTTCGCCTGCTCCCCCTATAAGATCTATTTGGTACAGTTTTCCGTCCAAGGTTTCATTCAACGTAAAGTTCAAGTCCAACTGGCTGATTTCTTCTTCGCTCATCTTCTCCAACTTCATCAAGTTGTGGAAGAGCTCGCTGTCGAGCAGACTCAAGTCGTTAATGGAGTTTTTCATCTTTTCATTGCACCATTTGTTGAGAAAGAACGGCGAGAATGATACGTCGACGAGCACGTTTTCGTAAAAGCACTTCCCAATAACCATGCCTAAAAACCGCAAGTACGAAAGCTTCTTATACTGTTCTTCTGGACCTATTTTATGGGCGATTTTCAAGTAGATCTCATTGTTGGGGTATATTTGGTGGTCGCTAGTCTCTTTGAAAAGCCCGAGCTCGGTGCTTGGGTTGAATCCCTCGTGTGCCACACTCGTCAAGAACTCCTTGGTGATCCCACCGCCATCAATACCAGCTTCCTGGCCACCGTATTCGTTGAAGAATTTGACCAGAAGCTGCTTCTTGAACCCGGATCCGATCGAATAAAA
The DNA here is from genome assembly GCA_030705105.1 of Suhomyces sp. yHKS641. NCBI lineage: Eukaryota > Fungi > Ascomycota > Pichiomycetes > Serinales > Debaryomycetaceae > Suhomyces > Suhomyces sp. yHKS641. The sequence goes on along the minus strand of JANIWR010000014.1, from coordinate 244,033 downwards.
CGAGTCAAACGCATCTTCAAGCAAGTTTTCTCTTCTGATATCGGCCAGAATACGGTCAGTGATGTTGAATGCAAAAGGATTTACCGGCGCTATTTGTTGCTTATCTAGTTCAATGAGAGTTTGGAAGATTTTGACTCGAAGCTTGAACGGGATAAAGAAGGGCACAGACCTTAGGACGTGTAGTTTTGAAGAAATCTCTGGCGTTCGGCTCTTGGACTTTATCCTTCTATCTTCGTCTTCCTCCTCAAGTTTCTGCTCGTCTTCTACGATTAACTGCAACAACGCATCGCTGCTAAAAGTCAACTCATTGGTTTTCCAGAAATCCAATGGTAAGAACTTGAGACGAAGGTTCTTCAAGTATAGTTGATTGAGCAAAGCAATGGTGATTTTGGTGAGTTTTGAGCAGATGGTGGATATCTCGTCTTCGGTGCCCGGTGGAATGAATATAAGAGTAAGACAGAGACTTCGAAGGAACTCAAGAAAGCCGACCACCTCGTCAAGCGAGAGTTTATCGCCCAGGAACGACTCCAAGTCATTGGACACAATGAGCCAAAACGAGTAGAGCTCTTCAAATGCGTACGCCAGTTTCCAGAACATGGACTCCAGGCCGTCTTCGGTGGCGGCCGCAGCCTTCAACTGGTCGATTTTCAAGTAATCTTGGGTCACCTGCTTTAACGTATGGTATATTTGATAGCCCTGTAGCTCGGTGTAGAACCAGTTGAACGCACCGGGAGTAATAATGATCCACATACTGAGCTTGGTCTGGGACGGGGGGTATAGAATGAATAGAGCAGACACGATTTTGAAGGCGTTCGTAGACTTGGAAGGGGTCTTTTCATGCAAGGTGTAGGCCATTAGCTGGTTGACAAACAGCAGAGTGTACAAGTACTGGAGCTCGTCGACGACCGGCGAAGCGACTTTGACGGCGTCAGTAGGCTCGTCGTCTTCGTCGGCCACCGAGAAGTTGACAAGTTCGAGAATGGCCGCCAAATTGTCGAAATCATGACTGCTTAGCTGAGCGTTTCCACGCATATGGATATAGTTTACGACCAAGCTGACCAAATCGGGGTTTGGCAACGCAACGAGGTCTTCTTTCACTAGCACCACCTGGTCAGTATCGATATCAGCGGGCAATATACCGGGAACCGTCAAAAACCGGACAAAGTTGGGGAGGCTGCTAAGCGCATTGAGCCGAAATACCGTCGACACAATGCGAACCACGAGGTCCTGGCTGGGCCCCAGGTTCAAGAACGCCACCAACCCGTCTATCAACTCAGGGCCCGTCCGAGGCACTATGAGAGCCAGAATCGTGTCCAAGTTCAGAATGACATGGGCGACAACCTCGCTTTCATTGATGTATATTATTGACGACAACGACGCCACCACTCGATTCAACGAGTCAGTACTGTGCTGGGTACGGAGATGGCGGGCGAGCACCTCCAAGTCCACCACAGTCTCGGCGGCGCTTTGGCGAGGAACACACCATTTGGCAATGAACTCAAATTGAACGTACCAGTTGGGGTCGTTAGCGTTTCTCCACTGGCGCTGGACCTCTTTTGCCTCGTGGATCAACCCAAGGTATCTCCGAATGCTGGACTGGAGCACCACCGCTGCTTTCTCCTGGTAGCGCAGCTCCTCGCGCTGGATGCGCTGGAGGCGGGACTGCTCGAGAAAGTTTGTCCCTAGTCCGTTGCGCCGGTTGCCCAAGTTGACGATTCGTTTCTTGGACAGCCCAGTAAAGTTGATCATGATTAGTAGTTCACTGTCATTAATGAGATGCGAATGATATATTCGCGGGGGAACGAGCTAGTGAGAGCTAGTGAGAGCTAGCGAGGAAAAAGAGCTAGCGAGGAAAAAAGGAGCTAGCGAGAGCTAGCGAGTAGCGATAAGAAATTAGCGAGACAGCCAATAGACTAGAATAAAAGTACTAATAAATAGACTAGAATAATACTAATAAATAGTACTCATAAATAGTACTTATATAATGTGGTGTGGTGGTAGTGGTATCAGTGTGGTGTAGTGTTACTGTAGTGCAGTGTAGTGTAGTGTTATCGTGTTATTTTAGTGTTGGTGTCGTGGTGAGTGTGGTGTTTTGCATTAGTATGGAATTTAGTGTGCGCATTTTTACAGCATATTAACTTCTATTTTTATCTATTACCGGTTATTTATACTGAGAGTTTAGCGTATAGTGTTAGGAGAGTGTTAGCAGTGTATTACTATTCTAGGTAGTATATTGCTAGTAGGAGAGTGTTAGCAGTGTATTACTACACTAGGTAGTATAGTGCTAGTAGGGTTACTACAACTATTACTACTTCGTGTAGTTTGTAGCGATCACTAGTACTTAGAATCTACAATAACCTTTCTACTATACTGGTATCAGTAGTATACTATTATCACCACTATATCTACTGTACTCTACTGTACTCTACTCTACTCTTTTATTCGTGTTTATACTCTTTTATTCGTGTTTGTCTATTTTATTCGTGTTTATACTATTTTATTCGTGTTTATACTCTTATTCGTGTTTATACTCTTTTATTCGTGTTTATGTCTATTTTTCTTTTATTCGTGTTTGTCTATTTTTCTTAGTACTTGTGTATATCGCCAAAACTGTTCATCACATACAGCGGAATGTGCGAGGGATCATCACCCTTGAGGTCGTGTGCCTTGGTCCCTCCCGTAAGCACTAGCAACGACCCAAACCCCTTGCCCAAGCGGCCGTCGTTGCCAAACTTGATGTCCGTGTACAAGGTGTCACCCACCATAAGGGTGCGGTCTCTATCAAACCCATTCTCCTCCAAGATGGTATCCAAAAGCTGGGTGCTGGGCTTGCCTACATTCAAAAAGTCCCTGTCCGAAGTGTGCGCCATGTACTCCACCACACTGCCGCCGGCGGGAAGGATCATGCCGCGCGGGCCAGGATACGTTTTGTCTATGTTTGCGCCGATAAAGGGGAGCCGCTTATTTTCATGCAACAAGTACTGCAATGTCAGCGCGATGCGCATATAGTTGAGGCGCTTGGTGGACCCCACAATCACCGCCTGGACCTCAGGGTCCACCGTCAACACTGGATGGTTCTCGTCCCACTCGCCGTCAAGCGCGCTGTCGGTCCCCCCTGCAGCCACGTAGCCCCCTTCTTTGAGCTCCTTCATGATCCCGGTGTCCCCCAAAACCCACACCTTGGCGCCCGGCGCCACCCCCACGCTCGCGAGGTTAGTAACGGCTGCATAACACGTCGGGTACACCTGCTCCTTGCGGAAGCTGGAAAACCCGAGCCGGTGGAACTTCTCCGCGTACTCTGATCTTGATTTCGACGAGTTGTTGGTGACAAACACAACCTTTTTGCCGTGGGCCTCCAAGAACTGGACCGTTTCGACCATCCCAGGGATGACGTGCTCACCGAGCCATACCACGCCGTCGCAGTCAAGAAGAAAGTTGTCGTACCGCTCGAGAAGGAGCTGTACCTCCTCCTTGCTCCGTATCTCTAGTGTTTCGAAAGTCATTGGTGGTCCAAAATGACTCAGACGGGCTTATATAGCTCAGGTCACGTGAGTATGGTTGCGAAAGTTGCAAAAGTTGCAAAAGTTGCAGCCACTGGAATACCCGCAAAAATGTTCTGTTTATAGATTAAGGATAGAGATACTACGACAGGTTTTTGGAGTCGGCCAAAGTTATCTGCTAGGTATGTAAGTTAAACAAAGCGAGGTTGTAGTATTAACTATTCACAATGATATAGAATTCAGTGCCGTGCAATTGTAGACTGGAGTTTTCGACGCGGTAGTGTTCAGGGTATATGGTATTGGCGTATTGATAAATTCAATGTACTGTCATTGTATTCTGCCTCTCAATATCAAGCACAACCCTACTTTATATTTGTTAGTGAGCTATTATCTAATTCAATTAATTCTTTAACATATATCTTATCAATTAACTCTTAATCATTTATCTTATCAATAATTCTTAATCATTATCTTATCAATTAACTCTTAATCGTTTAAGTTATCATTAATTCTTTAACATTTAGGTCTTATTAATTCTTAATCATTATCTTAACAATAACTCTTAATCATTTATCATTAATTCTTAACAGTCAATTCTTATGTTCTCTGCGCTTCCAATTGAGTTTCTGCTTCAGGCCGATATCCTCCAAGTAAAGCTCATCCTCATCCTCTTGATGAGGCTCACTAGGAAAATCGCCATGCACATCGATTTCTTTGGCACTTTTGTGGATGCCCACCTGGTACCCCGAGTCCTTCTTGAGAAGATGGTACGTCGAGCCCAAGACCAAGTCTTTGGCCACTATTTCTCGGGTTCTTCCAAGCGACTCAATATCGGCCACTCTCTGGATGGTGTCGGCCAACAACTCATCGAAATGAGGCTGCGATGCGATTTCATGGAACGCCCGCATCATCGGCACCGAGTCGGCCTTGACCCGCGACCGCGAGTCGAGCGTAAAGATATTGAGGTTATCGTACTGCTGGATGTAGTCTGCTCTGGTCATGATCTGGCGACTCCTCCAGAGCGGAAGCTCGGGCAACTGGTGGTCTCCCTCCAGCGACCCCCCGCCAATTAGACTACTGTTGCGCTCGCGGTCCATTTCTACAAACTCGCGCATGAGTAACATGGCGCTCGCACTGAACTTGCCGAACTCCATGACGTCGTCGTCCATCTGCATCCCTAGCAACCCGCACTGGTTGAGAAACCAGGTCTTTTCGCGGTCAATGACCTCGTGGCACGCCTTGATGATATCTCTGTGGCGCGCCACTTGCGAGATATGCTGTGGCCGGCCGCCGATCAAGTCGTATATCTGGTTGCAATGCTCGTTGGAGAGCTGGTTCTGCGGGAAGTGCTTGTGGCGGATGTACTTGAGGGCACTGACGGTTTCGGCCCGGCTGAAGTCGTGGACATTGATCAATTCGAGGCGGGTCCCGAGCTTCTTGAGTTTTTCGTACACCCAGTAGTCGTCGCTGTTGAACACAATGGTCACAAGCCCCGACCCGCTCAAGCTCTCGGCCTTTTGCTGCAAGAGCTCCAACAACTTGATTCCCTCGTCGTTTTCTTTGATCAAGTGCGAGTGGTTGATCACCATGATGAGCGGTTTTTTGGTCCGGTCCACGCGTTTGATCGCCAACGTCTCTAGTATGCCAAACGCTCTTTCTATGTCGAGCAACGCGGTGGTTTCGCGGGGGCCCCGGATCGAGAAAAGCGACCCGATGTAGTCTTCGTTGTAGCTGTAATTGAGGGCTTTTCCAAGCCGAATGCGGAAGATCTCGGGGTCGGCGTGCGCGTCAAACATGGTCACATTGTAGCCGTTGACTTTCTTGATCGACTCAAGGAGCAAAGACGTCTTGCCGGTGCCTTTTTCGCCTACAATGAGAAAGTAGCGGCCACTGACGTCGCCGCTGATGATCAGATCCACAAGGGGCTGCTGGGGCCGCTGGACCCAGTGCTCGCTGGCTTCGTTGTCTTTGTGGGTGCGACTGTGCATTACTAGTTCCGACGCAGGGTCTCCTACATCAAACGACCTATCTATTTTCTCAAGAACATGGGCGGCGTAAATCCTGTGATACAAAAGTCCGGCCACCCCCAATATGGCTATAGAGCTAAACGTAATACCTACAGTTTCAGCACACTTGACAAAAAACGCCTTGAACCGGCTTTCCTCTTTATCGTTGTCTTTGCCGTTGTCTTTGCCGTTGCCTTTGCCTTCTTTTCCGTCTTCTTTGAGGTCGTCAACAAAACTGTCGACCAACGCGTTGAACCGTAAAGGACGTGATGCGTGTAAACCTCGTTGAGGTAGGCACTTTGGCCGGAGCCCCTTTACTATACTATAACGTAGCATCCTAGCACTCATACCATAACATACGTGTACTTACTGATTTGTCTTATACTGATACTGTCACTGTTATACTGTTCTTCTTTTGATAGTTGTTGGCGCGACTTGTTGCCGAAAATTGCTCCAGTGAACAGCGAGGAAGCAATGGCAGTGAACGGTGCGAAAGTCAGTAGAACAGTGCGAAAGGCAGTAGAATAGTGCGAAAGTCAGTAGAATAGTGCGAAAGTCAGTGCGACGCAGTGGCGCGATGGCGGTGGAGCAGTGCGAAAAGGAGGGCGAAGGAGGCAGTGCAGAAGGCAGGCATGGCAGTGTAGTGGCCAGGCTGCGTAGATGTCAGTTGGCAGTGCTGTCTATTAATACTTGTTACTTGTTAATGTATATCTTAGTTGTCCCTAACCCTGGTGATGACTGGCCAAAATGGCTTCTGGGTGTAGCTGGAGGGAGGACTGGGTTCGCGAACGTCGGGCTCAGACGCAGTCTGGGGAGAACTCATGAGCAATTGGACTGTTCGAAGGTGCGCTTCGGTGTGGATGCGCTCACGCTGGATACGCTTCAGGTGCTCGTCGTCGAACTCGTCACGTCCTCTCTTCCTGGTCTCAAACATGCTCTCGTAGCACTCTCGAAAACGCTAAGAAGAGCTACGCGTAAAGAGGTGGGCGATCACGTGACACGCACCATATCAAAGCTCGATGAGCTACGAATAGCCAGTATGTCTCTCGTCAAGCACAGCCCTAGCGGGGCGGTAGTGGGCGGCCACGACTCGACCTTCTTGGTCAAGCTGAGCACGCCGTTTGTTTCAGCAGTGAAGCGTGTGGACAAAATGCTCCAAAAACGGCAGCAGGTGGTGATCAAGGGCATGGGGCGGACCATGGAGAAGGCCCTTTCTGTCGGGGGCATCTACGAGACCAAATTGGGGTACGCGGTAGAGTATAGAACAGGCAGTATAGAGGTATTGGACGAACTAGTGCCTGCAGACCCGGAGGATGAGGACTCTGTATACAAGAAGCGAATGGTCAGTTTCGTGGAGGTGAAGATCAACAGAAAAGATAAGATAAGAAGATAAAGATAAGAAGATAAAGATGAAAGAAGACAAAGAAGATAAAAGAAGATAACAAGAAAAATAAAAGAAAGATAACGAGATCATAAGATCAATATAACGAGATATAGTATGAGATATAGATTAAACGAGAATATTATTATATGGTACTAGAATATGAATATATGGTACACTAGATACAGGTAGAAAGCATGTTATGTTCCGGTCTATGAGTTAATTCAAGTTGTTGAGTTTTTGAATGCACCGGTGCTTGATTTTGTAGAGCTCCACTACATGTCTCTCTAGTTTTGCGGTCTTTTTCACCAGCTTTTCGTGGTCTGCCACCACGATATCTGCGGCCGGATCCAACCCAAACACATCTTGAGCTACTTTCACCAATTCCAAGCACTTTTCGTAGTCCTGGTCGAAGTATGCTTTCTCGCATGCCTGAAGCAAAACGACCCGATCGGACTTTGATTCGGCCGAAAAAGACCGGGACAGCGTCACTTTTTCAGCTAGCCAGTCGGCAGTGTTGATATGGGGCCCTGAGGCTGCGAACTGGGCCTTTTGGGCCTCGTATTCGGCGTCAGACTGCGGCTTTCGAGTCCTCGTCATGGCTGGTGAATCGTACGTGACTGCGATGAGAAGTAGGGACTATGGCACGTGACTGCTAAGCACGTTCCATCTCCGGTTCTGGTGGGGGCACCCTGTCACGGAATTACTTTTTGCCGGTGGTGAGCTCGGGTGCGAACCGTGGCCAATTACAGCCACGGCTTGGTGTACCTGATGATGTCACAATAGGAATGGAGCCCGTTCTCGTATGTACCACGCGCACAGCCTTATTTTTCGCTCGTTCTATTTACGATTGCCGTAAAAAACAAAGAATTGTAAGGGGCGGAGTGCCCGATTGCTACCCCAAGCTAGATTCCCACCCTCGATTCGCATATCTGTCATCAGCCAATACATCAGCAGCAATCATGTGACGCATCTCCACAAACTATTGCTCCCCACACATAAGCCTCGTTTTCGTTCTCGTCTGGTTCTCATTCTCCTTCTCATTCTCGTTTTTGTTCATGTTTTCTTGTACTCATTTTTGTTCCTGTTTTCTTGTTTTCCTTGTTCTGTCGCCTTTAAGTTACCCGAGTCTGTCGTTGACCTTTTTTCGATGTAACCTTGTCTTTCCCCTATTGGGCTCGCAATGTTTGACGCACAAATTGCGTTTCTGCCTATCACACGGCGCGCCTGAAATGAGCTCTGTCGCCATCGTAAATTTACTTCTCCCCAATGCCCAGCCCCTCAGGTACCGACAACGTTGACTGTTTTCCAATATAGTTTATTTCGACCACAAAAAAAACCTTTTACGAATTAACCTTGTAAACTACAACTTAACTACCAAACTTATAACAAGTCTACTCACACTCTTTTTAGTCTTTTGGTCTTTTGTCTCAACATGTTTCCCAATTCTGAAGAACCGCCGCCAGCGTCCGAGTCTGCGGCTGCCCTAGATGATGAGAAACTCGCTCCCGTCGCAGCCGGCTCAGCCAACTTGTCACCTCCCCGTCGCACTTCGGCCAGCTCAACCAACGATTCGGCCAACTCAACCACCAACTCCACATCCACCACAGCATCAAATACAAACTCTAATACTACACCCATAGCCTCTACTGCTGCTGGGTTCGCGCCGCTAGTGCCTTTGTCGGCAGGAGCTGCGTTTTCCACCAGTTTGCCCAGCGGCAGTACCGCCGGGGGCGCTGCCACCAACGGGTCTTCCACCACCATCCCGGACTCCAAAACCACCGAAGCGTCGGTGACCAAGAAAAAGAAGAAGAACTCAAGGAGAAAACACAGAAATTCCCACTTGGGGTGTGGTACCTGCAAGAAGCGCCGAATCAAATGTGACGAGACGTTGCCGGCATGTTTGAACTGTCTAAAGGGAAAACTCAACTGTGCTTATCTAAATTTAGATACCACTGCGCGCAACGCTTTGCGAATGGCTCAATTCAACCAAAGTTTGCGACAAGACAAACTAGAGGGCGAAGATAACCAACCGTCCAGTACCAATAATAGTCCTCCTACTGCCGCCGCGGTAGCGGCCCAAGCGGCTGCTGCCCAGGCCGCGTACCATCCTCTAGCCATGCAGCAGCCGGCCGGGCCGTATCCGCTCATGCCGCCCAACTCCGTTATACAACTGCCGTATGGATCTCTTGTGTCCTTACAACCAGTACTAGCTAGCGACGGCACTGTAGTATATGCAGCCACATCCGCTCCCCCCTTACAACAGCAGGCCATTCAGCAGCAAATACACCAAATGCAGTCGCAGCAAATGCAGTCGCAAATGCAAATGCAGCAGGCACATGTGCAGGCGGTCCAGGCACAGGCAAACGCTCAGTTCCAAGCACAAGTCCAGGCCCAGGCAGCCCACGCTCAAGCAGCCCAAGCAGCTCAGGCAGCTCAATCGGCTCAAGCCCAAGCAGCTCAAGCAGCTCAATCACAGCTCTCTTCGCCTCCGGTCAATCCTATGGGCATGCCTCCTCCAACCATCTCCATCCAGCCATCAGCCCCTTCTCCACCCTCATCTGATAGACCAGTCCAAGTACCGTCGCTAACGCCAATAACATCCAGCCCTTCAATCGCAGCAGCTGCAGCTGCGTCGTCTATTTCATCTGCATCTAGTACAAGAAATAAGTCTGTTTCTGGGTCGTCGCTAGCTCCTGACGATATACTAGCCTCCCCAGCATCCACAGCGTCTCCAGTTTCTCCCCTTAATGCCAACCAAAACCCCCTTTCCATCCCCATCAACAAATCTACATACTTGAAACAGGAACAAGACACCGTTCTTCCTCCGCTTCTATCCACCACCTCCAACTCCAGCGAATTAAGAGTGCCGGCTTTAAACAAGGAGTCACGCCATCACAGCTACACAGACTTGTCGTCGCATGACAAATCGGATCTCAAACCCCTGGCTTCCTCGGCTTCGTTGACCTTCGAAGACAAATCTAAGTTCGCGAGCTCCACCCCAACAACCCAAAGAGGGTCACCCATTTTGAACAAAGCAGCCATTTTTTCGGGTGATCATATTAGTACTTTTAATACCCTCAGTATATCCGACAACGACGTCAAGCTCCCATCTATAAAATCGCTCACTAAAGATGCCAAGATTGCATCTCAAGATAAAGTGCCCAGTATCTCAAAACTACTTTCATAGCACACACACCAAATACGCCAAAATACACCAAAATACACCAAAATACACCAAAATACACCAGATACACCAAAATACTCCACAGTATATGACAAACACAACACAACAAGCAGTACACAAGCAGAACACACACTACACACACTACACGACAGCAACGACACAGTCTTGCAGACTTCTAATTCTAGTAGATTATTTAATTCTAGTACTTGTTTAATCTAGCACACTTTTATGCCCGTAAGTTCACTTCGATCTGTAGACTCCTAACACGTCTTGGACTTGCACAGTGATCGTCGCACTGATGATGTGCGTCCAGAAGATGACGCTGCAAACTGTAACTTGGCTCGTACGCGCGGTGGTTGATTCTGTTGGTTCGCGAATGGCTGCAAAACTGAGCGTCTTGGTTGTTTAGTCTCACCTACTTTTTCCCACCTGTATATATTCCCTACACATCCTACCACATTTGCCACCCATACTCTCTCTGGTGGTAGGTAGATAGCCGCGTGAAAAGATAAGTCACTTACACATACCTATAACCACATATATTATATACCTCATAACACACATAATACATACCTTATAAATGTTGGTTAATATAGATATGTCTAAATAACCTCCACTTTACCTACATAGTAGGTCATTTTATTCATATTTGTCTGTATAACTCGTACCTGATTGACTACTAGTGATTCCAATTAATTACTCGAGCCGATCAAAAATAATCCATACTAGAAATATTTCTACCACCACTATTCGCTAATTTTTACCACTAATCTCGCTAATTTTTCTCGCTATTTCCGCCACTTTTCTCGCTAATTTCTACCACCACAATTCATTATCGCGGAACGGCTCTACACTTGCAAACTTACAGTATCATTTATAGTACATTAATACTCACAATAGACTCGTACGAACACAGTCTTGAGACTGTCTCTAATAGCAATTCACTAGTCTTATTCTAGTAGCAATTCAGGCATTCTAGACAATTAGACTCAGTGACTAGTTCTTGCCCTCTGCAGCTGCTGCGGCAGCAGCTTCAGCCTTTTTCTTCTTCTTGTCATCAATCTGCTCAACCTTCACCTCATTCAATCCCTTCTCCTCCAACAACTTCTCAATATACTCCTTGGCCTCGTTACTGACATCTCCCTGCACCAAGATCTCCTCCTTCTTTTCAGCATTCTTGATCACGGAGGCTCCCGTGGCAAACTTCGAGGCAAAAGTCTTGGACAACTTTTTCATATCGATATTGAAAACCTCCAAACCGGAAATCGAAATGATGTGCTTCTTACGGTTTCTCTCAATACGCTTGATGGTCACTTTGGAGGCCAATTTCTTTTGGAACTCTCTCTCCTGCTTGGCCTCTTCTCTCTTTTGTTTCTTTTCCAACTCCTGTTCCAACTTCTGTTCCTTTTCCAACGACAATGTAGATGTCTGGTTGGCCAATCCTTCGGCGCCGTAGAGCTTTTCGTAGAGTTCGGCGTGGTTGGACTCGAGCCACTCACGGCATCTTTTGAAACTGGTGTTGAATTCACAGTACTCGGGTGGATATGAGCATACCCCACAGTAAAGGGTTGTTTGCGGTAACACTTCGGTCATATTACTCTTGGTAGAGTTTAGTTTAAATTTTCACTGAAAAGAAAAGCAAGGCGAGCAGAAAGCGAGCGCTAGCGAGAAATGGTGAGAGCTAGCGAGAGCAAGCGAGAATGGTGGACGAAAAAAGTGAGAAAATAGTGAGAAATAGAGAAATAGAGAGATAGAGAGATAGAGAAATAGAGAAATAGAGAAATAGGGAAGTATAGGGCGTGTCACTTTGTTATATAGTATTTATATGACTATGTCTACTTTATGTTAATATTGAATATAGAGTATACCCTATTTCTAGAAGGTGGTTCATAGGTAATATACCATTATATGTATAATGTAGTATTAATACTGTGTAGCGAGAACTGCAGCGAAAAGAGTGAGAGAGGCAAAATTAGTGCGAGTAGGCAAATAGTGAAAAAGTTGCTGCGAATCACAGCAAGTTATAATCTTATTATCTGCATTGGTGGTGATTGGCAATGTCATTCTATCCTCCGCTTCTAGGTTTGACTCTGGCTCTCTCTTATTAATGATCCATTTACAATAGATATAAAAATATTCATCTCTAGCGTTATTCAACTAAGCAAGGCAAAGCATTTCTCTAGTAGGGCATTAAATAATGTCAGATGTTAAGAATTCTGGAACGTCTTTTTTAGTATGAGTTTCTACGTGTATTGTGACAATATGCATAATATCTTTACGTTACCAAAACTGTTGATTTTCCATAATTTTCCTTAAATTTATCAAATATTTAACGAATTAATTATAAGCTTAGACTACTATTGAGATTACTTATTTAGTATATATAATTATTAATAGCTTTAATGGCAAAGAAAAGAATTATAAATAGTAATGGAACATTAGCAATAATACTATTAGTTGCCATACTGCACTCTCTCCTTTTCTAAACTCTTGATAATTTCCTAATGTTCTTAACTCTCTTTGATTCCCTTTCTACGGTATTCTTTTTTATGATTCAATATTAGATGTCTATCTAGTAGGAGTAGTTGTCTGAAGAGTCAAACCCTCTGACTGGTCTGAAATCCTCCAACTCGACACATTTCCACAAAGCAGTGGTCTCCAGAGTCTTGTCATCCACCGAATCATATATTTTAGACAAGTAGTACCAGACCTCGACGCTGTTGGAGCCATGGGGCCAGCTCAAAGCATAGCGTTCCAACATATTCTTCAACCGTATCAACCCCGACTCGCGGTCTTTTTCAGATATAAAGAGCGAGCTTTCAAGTTCGTCGTCCACCAAGAATAGCTTGCACAATCCTAGTAAAGTGTTGCCGTAGTCGACCTTGTTATACGGCTCCTTGCTCAACGCCTCGAGCGACCGTTCAAACTCTTGTAGCGACAAAAACTTTCTGGTTTTCGACGTCAAGTAGCCCAACATGGTAAACGTTTTGTGGTTAGGCTCAAAAATGGTCTCGGCTTCGACTATACACTGCTCACACTCTTCCAACATGCCTATTCTCAAGTAGATTTTGGCCGTCCATAACCAGACATCCTGAAGAATCTTCCGCTCCACAATATTATCTGAAGTGTTACCGTTGTGTTCGTTGGGGGTGGTGGTCTGGAGACTGAGATGCTTAAGGTTGTGTATGTTGTGACTACTCCTATCCTTCAATCTCATGGAAAGCCTTCTGGTTTCCTTGGATTTCAGCCCATTACGATGTTGAGGCAAAAGTTCACCTCCAGCCCCGCCCATCGGGTCAATAACGCTGGGACGATGCAGCCATTTGGAGTCGTGGGCCATAGGTATCAAGGACTTGGGCTCTGCAGGTTCTTTGGGACGCTGGAACTCAATAGCAAAGAGTTCATGGTACAACATGAACACTTCGGGTAAGTACTCTAAGATGTACTTCACGCCATGAATAGACTCCCAAACCGCCAACTGGGTGAGTTTGAGCTGGAGAATCTCGTATTTGGCTTCGGTGGTGAGCTTCACGTCTTTCTGGTGGTGTTTTGCAATAAAAAGACCGGCAATATTAAGTGCATTATTAATAAACTTTTCACTCTCGAGACCACCGCTGGATTTTTCGTCTGGGTTGTTGGTTTCAAACGAGGTTGTTAGCAAAACCATCAAGTTCCAGGTTTTGAACGACTCTGGATACTTTTTCAAGATGAATTTACACAACTTTAACGCTTCTTTGAGATGCCCTTCGTATGATAACGCCAATGCATAGCTGAACAAGTACACCAAGTTTCCGGTGGAGTTTACAATCAACCCGTTCTTGTAATACTTCAACACCTTTTTCTTATTACTCTCGAGCAAAGAAGTAGTTGGCGAGCCATGGACAGCCAAGAAGTAGTGGAAGTAGCCTAGGGAGAACCACGCTTGCGATAAGAGCTCTATGCACTGAGAATGGTCTGATAGAAGCACATTCACGTTGTACTTTTTGTACAAAAACGACAACCAGCCTACACTGCTAGTACCAGCAGCTTCCACAGCTTCGTCGTCGTCATATGTCAACTCGAGCAAGTTCTTTAATGTGTCCAAATAGCCATGGAGATCTTCTGAAAAAGCCTTCAACAGAACCAATACTTTATCACTTGAAGTTGATTGAAAAGCATGGTGCTTTGATTTAAGAGGATTGAAGTTGACTAGACAAGTGGCATAAATGTCTACCACTGTTAAAATGTCTTCAAACACCCCGTCGTTCTGCTCCAAGTCCTTTATGACATATTCTTTATATGTTTTAAACGCAGCAATGGCCTCGTCTAGCTTGCCCAACTCGATCAATACCTTGATCAAATTGACCAATACTGTTTGACTCTGGTATGTTTTTAGAGTGCAATTGATGAGAAACTTCTTTGACAATGAAGGCTTCAAAACCATATAGTTGAAAGGAATTTGGTGGATAGTTTCGTAAAGATTATAGATGAACGCATTGAGGTGGGCTCCACTAACATGAATGTCTATCTCATCAGTAATTTCACCAGTGTTTAATCCATTTAGACCAGATTCGTCACGCTCAGAGTCTTCTGAGTTGGGAAAGTCGATTTTGTGGGCGATCTTCAGGTTTAGAATGTTGGCCAAATGAAGCGAAAAGTCGGCTTTAAACGAGTCGGAGATGGAGGTTTCAGACACAGAAGACGTTCTAAGCAAGTATCCACTGTAACCAATAAGAGCAATAGGGTTATTCCAGAACTTGAGATGTTTTAGATCACTGAAATCGAGTTTGGTTTGACCCTCGTTGGTCAAGTTCAGGGTCAATTTGGAGTAGAGCAAGTCGAGCCAGTAATTGGCGTTGACTTGGCTCTTTTTGAATGGTTTTTTATAGTGAGTCAAGTACTCAATTAGTGGTAGAGACCCATTTGAAAAGGCAGACACAACGTGATACCGACAAATCAAATATTCAATAAACTCATTGTGAAGCACGCTATTAGTAGGTTGAAGTGTACCAAGTAGAACTGGGCCGAGGTGACGATTCATTTCGTCGAAGTTGGAGCCGAGATAGTATAGATGGGCCATGATAATGTTGAAGTACAAGAGTTCCACCGCCGTCTTGAACTCGTCGTTATAATTGGCATTGACACTGATCACATAGCCCAAAAGCTGGTCCAACTTTTCTCGAGGCTGTCCGTTTCCTTGGGCTTCAAAGTGGCTGGCCTGGAGAAACGTTTTCCCACCGAACTCGTTTTGCAAAAGAAGCAGAAGCTGGTAGTCGATGAACGTGAGCTGCTCGAGATAGACGGAGGATTCCTGGAAGTCAAGCACCTTTTTGGGGAACGCCCCAAGATTGAGCGTTCGAATCGTATTCATACTAGTATTAGCTATTCTTGCCAAAGAACGATATTCTACTAGAGGTACTAGCTATTCAATTGCCAAAGAACGATATTCTTGATATTCTGTCCCTCTTTGTTTTTTGTGAGGAGATCGTGTAAAAATGTCACGTTCACGCGGAGAATCACATGGCGAGCGCTAGCACCGCTCAAATACCCGGTAGAGACCAGGCAAGTCGGCCAACTGGACCACCTGGGGCATCAAGGAGGCGGGGGCGAGAAAGCGTTGCTTTAGTTTGGGGAATATTACGTTCTCAAGTGATCTGTTGAGTGTATCTCTAGCAGAGTCGGCTGAGGCGTGAATTGCGCGGTGATTCTGACTTTCGCGGGGAGAATCCTCGCGGGGGGAATCCTCACGGGGAGAATCAGCACCGGAATGACCATTGGGGATGGGTTCCGGTACGTATAGGAGAGCTATTTGCCTCATTATTCCCTGCAAACACTCCTTTTCGTTTTCGTAGTCTACATGAGTGCCGAGTCTGTAGATAAAATAAGGCAATTTGGCAAATACCGGTTGGATGTCCTTAAGGATCATGGGGAGCGCAGTGAGAGCCCAGCGGCCGTCGACACTGACGAGGGTAATGCCAAAGTATTCGTCCAACATATCTTTCATAGCAACCAACGGTTCAAGCACCTGGCCAATGGGTTTAAGATCTGGGACCTGGCTGCGCAAATGGTCTACGAGACTATCGAGATACACCGGGGCCGTGAGCTTGATGGAGCCATAGTTGCAAAATTCCTCGAGCGCGACTTGGTAGTAAAATTCCACAAGGACGGTGGAGTAGTCGCAGAGAAAGAGCTTGACGTCGTACTGGAAGCAGCAGAGCCGTTTGGACTCGTCCACTATGCCTATGTAGACTGCGTTATTGAAGATGTTGGTGAGCGGCTTGTGCACGCTGGTGCCTAGCTGTTGTTTGAGCTGGGTGATGCTCTCCAAGTTTACTTTTACGCGTTCTTTTGGTGTGGTTTGTAGACCCTCAGGTCTGAACCGAGCAAGGCTCGCGGATTCATCACAAACGTTCTTATTCTCGTTATTCACATTCCCGATATTCACATTCTCGTTATTCACATTCTCGTTATTCACATTCTCGTTATTCTCATCTTTGTTATGCTCATCTTCGTTATTCTCATCTTCGTTATTCTCGTCTTTCTGTTCTTCCATTATCGTGAGCTCGTTCTGGAGCTCGTTCTTTTGTTGCTCGTTCTGGAGCTCGTTGTGCACCTGCTCCCTATATCCCCCGCTCGACTGCACATCCATAAACGAACTGATCTTACTCTGCAGCGAGTCGACGCGCACCAACTTGTTCTCGTGCCTCTTTTTCACGTCCGAAACCCGATAATCCTCATTTCCTCGCTTGGTGCCCAATACGCTCTGAACCTTAAATTTTCTCGACTGGTCTACGCTCGATAGTAGCTTGTGGAGCCCGTCACACACTATCTCTACAATCTGCTCCTCGTGCAAAAACCGCACTTCTCGCTTGGTGGGGTGGATATTGACATCGAGGTTTTTGGGATCGATCTCAAGACTAAGATACGTGAACCCGTAGTTGCCTTTGGGCAAAAACATCTGGTACACCGCGTTGATCGCGCGCCTGAGCGGGTCGCAGTCAACCAACCGGTTGTTGATGAAAAACACAGGCACCATTTTCTTTTTGTTATCGTAGTTGGGCGAAGTTACAGCGCCGCACACTTTGTGGAGCCCGTATTCGTTCACTTCTACTGCTAAATCTAACAATTCGTTGGCTATGCCGTTACCGTAGACCGACCGTATTCGTTCTTTCAAAGGCAAGTTGGGGCGAGTACTGACTATAAGATACGGTTCGCCGTGTTTCTTCAAATTGATCCCCACGCGTGCAGAATGGACGGCGTAGCGGCCCACCACGTCCAAGATCCGCGAAAACTCTTCTGTTTTCGACTTCATGCCCTTGAGTCGTGACGGAATATTGTAGAATAGATCCTCTACCACGATCTGGGTGCCGTCTTTGCCTGCAATTGGCTTGGGCTCTACATTTTGCAACGGCTTGAAATTGGGGCCCACCATGGCTCCATTGGCATAAAACGCTTTGTAGGCTACTGACGAGTTGCTCGTTTTGGTCACTACAGATACCCGAGCAATGTGCAGAATACTGGCGAGGGCTTCGCCTCGAAACCCGTAGGTGGCGATCGACTCCAAGTCTTCGAACTTGTTGAGTTTGGAAGTGGCAAAACGTTCACAGAGGAGCGGCAAGTCATCTTTGTTGATGCCATGGCCGTTATCTGTGATTTGGAGAAACTTGAGCCCGCCATCCTTGACCAAGATTTCGATCAGCGTGGCCTCGGCGTCAATGGAGTTCTCCAACATTTCCTTAAGGGCGTTGGCCGGCCGCACGATGATTTCGCCTGCAGCGATCTTGCTGACTACCGTAGTAGAGAGACGATGTATTGAGGGCGCCATAATCAAATACAATCAGGCAATCAGACAATCAGACAATCACTATCAACTAGATCAGCGCGTATTATCAACTAGATCAGCGCGTATTATCAACTAGTTCAAGTGTGTGCACAACGCGTGGAAAAGAGAAGAAGAGAAGAGAAGAATAGGGAAGATAAAAAGAATCAAAGGCGAAAAGCGAGAGCGAGGATTCGAGAACGAGGAAAAAAAGGTAAGAGATCATCACAAGATCCAAAGCACTCACCACTAGCACTCAATAGCACTCATCAGCACTCATCAGCACTCGCACATCCCGACAACCAATCCTACTCAGCACCATGTCCTCTTCAGACTCCGACGACCCCAAACGCAGAAAAGTGGGCAAAGGCACAATAGTCAAAGACTACGAAAGACTAAAACAAAACATCCGCAGTCAGTATTCAGAGGCTCACAAAGGTACAGCAGGCACGTCGATCCCCCGCAACATCGAAGAGCTAAGTCGGCTTTACGATGCGGTCCAGAAACTCAAGACAAAAGACACAACCATCCACCTCAAGGACTCGGAGGTGTTCCACGAAACCACCAATGTGGTCGCCATCAATGCCCGCAACCTCAAGATCGGCGACGCAGGCATTGCGTTGAGCACCAAACCGTTTTTGTCCAAGTTGAAGGCATACCTAGGCCATTCGTCGCACCAGTCTGCTGGAAGTGACGACGACGACGACGAGGAAGAAGGCGGTTATGCTGAGCCCAACAACTCCGAAGCCATGTTCAACTCATACAACTGGCTCAAGCTCGGCGCTCTTTACTACACTGTCAGCAAGAAAACGCCGCTGATCGACTTTCTCAACGGACCTTTATCAACACAGAGAAAGAAACCGGTCCCTCGCACCCGCAACATCGACGATACCCAGTCTCTTCTGTCCACCACCGCAAAACAAGTAAACCCTGTAGATATCAGCGGGGACGAGCAGCAAAACACCGCCCATATGGTGCGGAAGATCTACGAGACGTTTGTGCGCAAAGACCACGGCGACGGCATCAACTTCTTTGAGTTTTTCATCAACGCCCACTCGTTTACCCAGTCGGTGGAGAACTTGTTCTTTGCTAGTTTTTTGATCAAAGATGCAAGATTGAAGTTGTATGTAGAAGACGGCATTCCTATGATAAAGCGAGTACAGCCCAGCGAGGTGGAGGAGGTGCGAAACCGCCGGGTGGCCGAAACCACCCATCATATCGCGTCTCTAGACTACAAGACATGGCAGGGCTTGATTCGTCGGTTTGGAATCACCGGGTCGTTCTTGGGGCATCGCGACGAGCGGGAAGATACCTTTGACGAGCAGGAGGAGTAAAGCAGTCCACTAATAACATACACAAACAAGACTCCACAAACGCAGGAATAAAAAGCACAGTCCACTAATAGCATGGCGTAGATTACCACAAACAAGACTCCACAAACGCACTTGAAACATCCTAGTACTCTTAGCATAGTACCAGCATCTACAGCATCTATTCTATAAACAATATAGCCTATGCATAACACTCCTTACAACTGGTATACAAATATAAAAGATAATGTCTAGAGTTTAATTATCAAGGATAATGTCAGAGTTTAATTATCAATATAATGTCTAGCAGTTAAATATCGTAATTCAATTATAATAATATTCCTTTTTTCTATTTTTTTCTATTCTTTATACTTGGTAACACGATGGTACTCCTCGTCACTGACACGAACCCAGTCCGCATTCATAAGCTCGTTCATGGGCCACCTCCGGATGGCTGCAATAGACATATCGCTTTGCACCCGAAGCTTCTCAAACATCTCTATGCCCGCCACTCCAATCATTATCGCATTGTCGGTACACAACAGAAGATCCGGAAAGTGAAACGCCATGTCTCCCAAACCGTTCAAATTGGTCGACAATTTCTCCCGAAGTCGCAGGTTGGCTGCAACTCCTCCCGAACAGATAAAGTCGCGGACCCCACTAAATAGTTCGCCATTCATGGCAATCGCTACGTTGATCCGGTCGACTATATGGTCAAAGATCGATTCCTGGATCTTGTAGGCTATCAACTGCCTAGTTTCGTTGTCAAACGGCTGGTCTTGATGGTGCTGCTTCCTAAAGGACTGAATGGAACTACGGAAAGACGCAAACGAAAAAAGAATGGGGTCGGGGAATTTGGGGTCGCGCGGGCCCTTAAACGGCAAGCTTATCTTGAGGCCGGTTGGGTTGGTAGTTTTGGTGTTGATGTGGTCAAACCTAGTCTTGGCGGTATATGGAATAGCCTCTACGTATTTCTCCAACTCTTTGCCCAACATGTTGCCATAGAGCCCCAACTCTCGGGCGCACTTGTCTAGAGCATCGCCTGCGGCAATATCATTAGTGTTGACTACGATTTCGTGCTCTGCCAACGACTTCAGGTGCACCAACATGGTGTGGCCGCCGCTGCAAAGCAAGCTCAAATAGGGGTACCGAGGGGGTTGCAAGTGTGGTTGTGCTGTTTTGGGAAGCTGTGACACCAAGATGTGCCCCAACATGTGGTGCACCCCTACTAACGGGACGCTCCATGCCATGGCCAAACCCTTTGCAAGCTGGAGACTCGAGCTGAGAGACCCCGTCATTCCGGGGCCCCTAGTACAGCAGATTAGATCCGGGGGACTTGCAGAGCCCATGCTGTGCTTGGCTAAAAACCCCTGCACCAATGGCCCCATGTGGGTGTGGTGGAAGTCGTGGGCTGCCGTGGGCATGATGCCTCCCATCAGCGCAGACAGAAGCGTCTGCTTGACGTGATCTAGCACCACAGGCGGGCCGTCTGGCGAGGTTTTTTCGAGCAATGCCACACACGCATCGTCGCACGACGACTCGAGCGCCAACACACGGTACCTTCGCACCGCCTGGCGGGCTACACTAACCTGTCGAAGCATGGGTACTGGAGAGCGCCAGGCGATGAGATAACGGCGGGGTCACGTGACCAGTGCGGCGGCCAAAAAAACGACCAGTCAGAAACCGACAAGACGAGAGTCAAGGCAGGAGGCTAGAGTACACTCATATAGAAACGTCCCAGTGTTGGCAGCTAGTTCAATCTGAACAAAAAACGGAAAAAAATCCCGAAACCACGTTGAAACGGCCGATAAAAAGCCGAGATAGAGCCCCGATAGTCTAAAGAGTCATTTTATGGAATGTCACAAGTGTTTACGTCCTCGACCATACCGATGAGTTTTGGCGCCCAGCACGAGCCTGGGACGTGGCAGCACGAGGTCCAAGATCCCGGCCCGAGTGACGAGTCCCTGGCTTCTCCCATACTCAATTGCATGCTAGCCGGAGGCTTTGGAGGCATGGTGGGCGACACCCTGATGCATTCGCTCGACACAGTCAAGACCAGACAGCAGGGGTTTGTTGAAAAACCCCAATACAAGCGGATGATCCCTGCATTCACCACCATCTTCAAGCAAGAAGGGTTTTTCAGAGGTCTCTACGGTGGATATACGCCTGCCATATTGGGGTCGTTTCCGTCCACGGCGGCATTTTTCGGTACCTACGAGTATACCAAGAGGAAGATGATCAACGAGTACGGTATAAACGAGACGTTTTCGTACTTTGTCGCCGGAGTGTTGGGCGATTTGGCGTCCAGCGTCTTTTACGTGCCTTCCGAAGTGTTGAAAACACGACTCCAATTGCAGGGAAGATACAATAACCCGTACACGGCCGGATCGGGATACAACTACAAGGGCCTAGGAGACGCTGTGATGCAGATCTCACGCAAAGAAGGCCTCCGCACCTTTGTGTTTGGCTACAAGGAGACGTTGTTTCGCGACCTTCCGTTCAGCGCCCTCCAATTTGCATTCTACGAGAAGTTCCGCCAGCTCGCCATATACTACCACCGCTCACGCGACTTGCCCGTCTCGTGGGAGCTCACGACGGGGGCTGCTGCTGGCGGGTTGGCTGGGACGTTGACGACGCCGCTCGATGTGATAAAGACCCGGATCCAAACGGCCACGCCCATAAATCACAGTCCTTCCAAAAGCACATCAGTGTTTGCCAGATCGTCGACGTTGACGGCATTGGTGTCGATTTACAAGAACGAGGGCATTTTGGGGGCGTTTTCCGGCGTGGGGCCCCGGTTCATCTGGACCGGTATTCAGAGTTCCATCATGCTTTTGTTGTACCAGGTTGCCCTCAAGAGACTCGACACGTACCTCTAACAAAACTAACAAAGAACTCAAAGAACTCAAAGAATTAGCAAACAAAATAGTCTAATATCGACTAACTAAGTACACTACTCATAACTAACCATCATACGACCAGACCAGACTAATATCACCAGACCAGACTAATGTCACCAGACCACTGAATCCCACCAATAGACTACACGTCATTATTTATTACCAGCATAGTGGACAACTACCTTAGAACTACCCTAAGACTCAGAAACTACCCTTAGACTCAGAAACTAGAACAAGACACTCAGTAACTAGAACTACTCTCATATGCGATCACGTGACCGCCCATCCTGTATATTATGTATATAGCTAATAAACCTCGGCATCGAAATTTCACAGGAAATCCCCACAAATGCGCAAGAGCATAAATAGTGTATATAAATAGTTATATATCTGGGGAATATCTGAAACTCTGGAATATCTGAATATCTGGAATATATCGGAATCAAATGTCTACATTAGATCAATCATACGTAACCAACGGCTCGTGGAAACCCGACCTCTTCAAAGGAAAGGTGGTGTTCGTCACTGGGGGCGCGGGCAGTATTTGTCGTGTGCAAGTAGAAGCGCTAGTGCTTTTGGGAGCCGACGCCGCGATTATCGGCAGAAACGAGGCCAAAACGATCAAGGCCGCACAAGAAATCCAGAGCTTGCGCAAAGGGTCCAAGGTCATTGGGGTGGGCAATATTGATGTACGTGAGGTCAAGTCGATTGCCGAGGCCGTCAAGACCACTGTGGCCGAGTTGGGCAGAATCGACTATGTGATTGCCGGTGCCGCCGGAAACTTTTTGAGCGACTTCAACCACTTGTCTGCCAATGCTTTCAAGTCGGTGATCTCCATCGATTTATTGGGCTCCTTCAACACCGTCAAGGCCACCTTTGACGAGTTGCGCAAGTCCAAGGGGGCCATTTTGTTTGTGAGTGCGACTCTCCACAAGTACGGGGTGCCATTCCAGTTGCACGTGGGTGCTGCCAAGGCCGGTGTAGATGCGTTGTCCAATGCCTTGGCTGTAGAATTGGGACCTTTGGGGATCAGATCCAACTGTATAGCCCCTGGTATGATCGATGGCACAGAAGGTATGTCCAGATTGCTGCCCCCAGGCCAGCCGCCTTTGGAAAACAAGATTCCTTTGGGCAGATTGGGTACCAAGCAAGATATCGCCGATGCCACTGTGTATCTTTTTTCGCCTGCTGCGTCCTACGTGACGGGAGAGGTCCATGTGGTGGACGGGGCTGCCTGGCACATTGGGAATCTCATGGGCGACTTGTACCCTTCGCTAATCAAGCAGCAAAACTCCCAAGAGAACTCCAAGTTGTAACTAGCTAGTATATTTATTCCTAATTAGACCACTACTATTTCACTAAACCACTTAGCTCTCGTTAGACTTAAGCTCTTAGACTTAAACTCTTAGACTTAAACTCTCATTAAACTCTCATTAAACTACTTAATCTAGACTTAGACTCTCGCTAACCTCGCTACTTCCCCACACTGTCCCGTGTACCTGACCTGCCGCGCCTCGTGGCGAAATGGGCTTCGCACGCCAACGAATCAAAAACAACGCTCATGGAAGAACCAAGGCAAACCAACACTCCTTGACTAGTACAGTCTGCGATGTTTCCAGGATCAGGCAATCATACGTATAACAACTACGGACCACCACAGGGTCCTCCTCCACAAGGATATGGACCACCACCAGGACCACCCCCAGGACAAGGATATGGACCACCACCAGGACCACCACCAGGATATGGAAATGGTGGATATAGCGGAAATAGTGGTGCAAATTATGGAAATGGCGGAAACTACGGTGGAAATAGTGCAAATAGTGCAAATTATGGAAATGGCGGAAACTATGGTGGAAATAGTGGAAATGGAAATGGAACCTCCTACAATAGACAGCAGCCCGCACCACCGCAGAACTACTCCAACAGTGCCAGCAACACCAGCTGGATCACCTCACCCCCAAGCGCACCGCAGCAATTTGGCCAAAACACCGGCATGACGTATCAGTACTCCAACTGTTCGGGCAAGAAAAAAGCCCTTCTTGTCGGGATCAACTATTTTGGCAGCCGCAATGAGTTGCGCGGATGCATCAACGACGTCAAAAACATGAGCCAGTTTTTGGTGGACCGCTGGGGCTACAAATGGGACGATATAGTGATTTTGACCGACGACCAAAAGGAAATGGCGCGTGTTCCTACCAAGGCCAACATGATCCGGGCCATGCAGTGGCTAGTCAAGGATGCCAGTCCCAACGACTCGTTGGTGTTCCATTATTCTGGCCACGGTGGGCAAGTTGTTGACGAAGACGGCGACGAAGAAAGCGGGTTCGACGACGTGGTGTACCCTGTAGATTTCGAGCAAGCAGGCCCGCTTATCGACGACGACATGCATGATATCATGGTGCGTCCATTGCCGGCCGGGTGTAAATTGACAGCCTTGTACGACTCTTGTCATTCGGGTACTGCGTTGGATTTGCCATACGTGTACCTGACCAAAGGAGTGGTGAAGGAACCCAATTTGCTCAAAGATACCGGGATGGGGGCATTCCAGGCGTTGTTGCTGTACGAATCCGGCAACATCAGCGGGGCCATCTCATCTCTCCTGGGGATTGCCAAGAAGATCAGCCGTAGCAGCCGTGTCAATACCGATCAAGTGCGTCAAATGAAGGCATCCCCCGCAGATGTGATTTCTTTGAGCGGATGTAAGGACGACCAGACCAGTGCGGACGCCCAAGAAGCCGGCAAAGCCACCGGTGCCATGAGTTGGGCCTTCATCAAGGTCCTCACCGAGTTGCCCAACCAGTCGTATCTCTCGTTGCTCAATAACATGAGAACGGTATTGGCCCAGAAGTACAGTCAGAAGCCCCAGTTGAGTTGTCTGCATCCACAAGACATGAACATCCAGTTTAGGATGTGATCGGAAATAACTCCAACTGTGTGAGTATCTATATATAGGAATAATGCCAAGCTAAAAATAAACATTTACGACGTAAATGTATGCAGGCCTATGTAGCTACGGCGACCGACGGGTAGTTCAAAGCCGTCTCGAACCTCATTAGAAATCCCTCACCAGGCGATCCTAATGATTCTAATCAGGTTCGGATGTCTAATAATCAAGTTATAATCAAGTTCGGATGTCACACGATAATAGTCATTGCAATACATGGTGAAATTGGTGATTTGCGTTCTAACAGCATATTTTCTATTGTCTCACGACTGCACTTACGAAGCAGAAACAAATGTTCTCTGACACGCGCATCTCACTACGCTAGCAGTAATTATGCAGAATATGCGGGTCCAATGAGGAAATCACCACGTTTTTAGTGTTTTTGTGGCCGCGATTGTTAGAACTTTAATTGAAACAGCCTCGTGGGTAAGCCACCATATGGGTAGGGGGTATTGTAGGCAGTATATAAATAAAGGAGATCCGTCATGTTTCGCAGAATTCACCACACCACACCATGCGGTTCATCACTGTGTTATTGGTTTTAATACAAACATGTACGGGACTCCGTATTCTACTCACCACCACCGACTCGTGGGTATCGAAAAACGTCAGATTTATGTATGAAGCGTTGAAGGAAGACGGCCACGACGTCCGAATGGTGGCACCGCTCTACGCAAGAAGCCAAGGCACCAGAAGATCCGACAGACAAGTGGTGCGCGGAGAGAACCCTGTGGCGCCCGACTTGAGCGAAATCAACGATGGCGGAGAATTTGGCCATTTGTTGCCGGTGCACCAAACATACTATGCCAACGTGCGCAAGATTAACGAAGAGGCCCACGCCCCCAGAGGCGCCAAAGGAGTCATCAGACAGAAAAAGGACAAACTCACAAACGAACAGAAACAACTCCGCACGGAGAAACACCGCCAAGAGATCGTCGGCAATAAGCGTTACGGACTGGATCCCCTTGACGACAATTTGTGGTATGTCAATGCAGGCGCGTTGGACTCGCTTGTGATTGGGCTCGAGGTCATCAGTCCCGAATTGGGCTTTGAACCCGACCTCGTGGTGATCGGGCCCAACGAGGGCGCCGCGTGGACCCCACGCACCCACGGAGAAAGCGGGTCTCGTAAGCACCGTGGCCGCGGAGCAGCTTTTGTCATGCTCAACCATTGCTTGTCAAAAAATATTCCTAGCCTAGCAGTGTCTACGCAAGACTCACACCATGTGTATTATCAAGACGAAAAATACTTCAATATCGAGGGGAGCTCGCAACCGTTCAAGAACAACGTGTTTGGCAAAAACATTGCTTTTGTCAACCAAAGGACAAAGCACATAATCAACAACGTGGGCTTCGATAACACTACAGCGCTCAATGTGATATTCCCTTCGATGAACCACGACGAATCACAGTGCTCTACATCCACCAGATCGGCGTCACCCAAATTCGTGCAGATCGAACTGGAGCCAGTGCTGCAGGAAGCAGTGAAGTTTCCTCAAAACGAGCCTGGCTCTTCGGCCCGCCGCTTTGAAAACTCGTTGGAATCTCAAGCACTTGCACAGTGCGGCATCACCGTCAATGTAATCAGCAAAGATGGCTCGGGCATCAACAGACTGGTTATTGATTTAGAGGAAATGTTACAGCCGGTCTGAACAGAATAAATAGCTAATAATAGATGCAAAGGGGCAATTGAGGGATTTACGTAGCGGAGCGATGCGTAGCAGATGCACAGCAGCCCGGCGAGATTGACGCGTCTAGCCACGTGGGAAACCGAGATAAGCACGTGATTATAGATCACGCGAATACTTGTGCTCGTCTGATCACGCGATACCACTCGGATTTATCACGTAAGCAAACGGCTGCCTAGTATTTCACGTGATATGACATGCGCTATCACGTAAGCAGATCGCTCAACGTTGGTTGCACGTGATCAAAACCTTCACGTGAGCTGGCGATTATCACCACACCATCAACAGAGTACCACCAGAACCACCATGACTGAGAGACCGGAGAGACCGGAGAGACCGGGAAGAGCCGCAAAGCTAGGCACGCTTTCGTGCACGTCGCTCATCGTCAACAAAATCATCGGAACGGGGATCTTCTCGAACCCCTCGCCCATCTTCCAGTACACCAACGGAAACGTGGGAGTGTTTTTATTGTTGTTCGTTATCGGAGGCATCATCATCTTCTGCGGACTTTTGATCTACTTGGAGTATGCGTTGAATTTACCGTTTAAGAACGGCGGCGAAAAAAACTATTTGTTGCGCGTTTTCAACCAGCCCAAGGGCTTGGCGGGGTGCATCTACGCTTTCTCAATTGTGATTTTGGGGTTCAGTTCGGGCAACTCGTATGCCTTCGGCAAGTATATCTTGTATGCTGTCAGCGAGCACAAGGAAGGCGGCGAGATCGGGGCCGATATCGATGCCAATATGGTCAAGGTGATCGGGGTGGCGTGCATTTCCTTCTGTGTGTTGCTCCACATACGGTACCCCAACCAAGGCACTGCGTTGTTCAACTTCCTTGGGATCTTCAAGCTCCTTATATTGGTGCTTATCATTGGAATCGGCCTTTTGGCGTGGCTCCAGCTCATCCATGTAGAACCCACCCACAACTTCACCGATATATGGCAGTTCCACAACCACCAGTCGCCCAGCACCTACTCGATAGCGGTGGGGCTCTTGGAGGTCATTTACTCGTTCAAAGGGTGGGAAAACGTCAACTATGTGTTGAGCGAAATCGACGATCCGTACCACGTCTTGACCATCGCAGCACCCGCGGCCGTGCTTTTGACCACCGTGTTGTACTTCATGGTACTATTGGCGTACTTGGTGGTTATTCCCAAGGACGAGATCCTCAGTAGCGGGGTGCTTATCGCCGGGATCTTCTTCAACAAGATCTTTGGCGAGAGTCTCACCTCCAGGCTTCTTCCCATTCTTATTTCGTTTTCCAACTTGGGCAACGTTTTGGTGGTGTCGTACGCCCACGGCTTGGTCAACCATGAATTGGCTCTCAACAACTACATTCCGTTCTCGCGGTTCTTCCTGAACATCACCCATTCGCTTCTTCTCCATTGGTTTGTCACTGTAGTCATTCTCGTGGCCCCTCCTTCCACCGAGATCTACGAGTTCATAGTCAATTTGTACATCTACCCTGGAACCTGGGTCAATGTGTTCCTTACTGGTGGCTTGGTGTACTTGAAGCTCAATCGCAAGAGGGAATCGTGGGGAGAATTCAACGACACCAATCTTGACATTCCGTTGATCGTTTCCAAACCCGGAACCGACTTCGAACAGTTCCTGCTGTCTTCTCTTCGTCATATCCATCATGAAGAAACAAACGAAACGGATACACTTCTTGCGTCAGAAACCCCTCGCCGTAAAATCGTGTCTGCTCCATTGATCTGTGTGTTCATTTTCTTTGTTTCCAACGTCTTTTTGGCATTATTTCCGTTCGTTGCTCCTCCCAACGCTTCCGAGCTCGATATCCCCTACTGGTGTTTTCCCGTCATTGGATGTGCAGTGTTGTTGTCGGGAGGTGTCTTTTACTATGCCCGTCCTCACTTTGCCAAGCTCATGGGGCAGGACCCTGATATAAAGTACGAGGAGGATTTCCAGTAATTATAGAAAATATAGATCTGAAATTATTATTATTATTATAATTTATTCAATAACTTATCCTTCGTTTGTACATGTATTAAATTCTTATATATTTTCCTTTCAGTTAAATCTTTAATATTCCCTCGGATATTGATGTCATCTCCTGGGTAAACTAATCATGTTAATCTCTTTATATTATTATCAGAAGATGTAGATTTGTATTAACAAAAAAGTAAAATTTGATTTAATCAATAAATATTAAAAATTGGTACTATCCATTTTCACCAAGGTGCCGAGGAGGAAATAACCATAGCTTCCAATTAAGATTAGTATTCCTGGAAATTACTATAAATTCTAATTAAGATAGTGTGCCTGGAAATTAAGTACTACTTCTGATTGATATTTGTTTATTCTTGATTATTTATTACAACCTTTGATTAATACAAACCTTTAGTGAAATTATTCCTGGAAAAAATAGTAACCTTTAGTATTATTCCTCGAATTGAATATTAAGATTTAATTAATATTGATTCCTGGAAATTAATTCTACCTTTAAATAATACTAACCTTATTTTAGTTGTTCCTGGAATTAATACTACCTTTAATCAATACGAGTTAATTCCAGGACATTAAACACTAGCCTTCATTATAGTTTATTCCTGTATTAGATAATATAACTTTTAATATTAGTATTCTGGATTAAATTATGACCTACTATTTTCTTCCTCGAATTGAATACTAAGATTCAATTAATATTTATTCCCGGAAATTCAATACAAACCTTAATTATTAGTCTATTCCAGGATTAAATGATAACCTTTATTATTGTTGCTGGAATTATTACTACCTTATAGTAGTTATTCCTGGAAAAGACAAATAAATAAAGATATGGAGATTTGATTTTCAGCTAACCTTTATTTTAACTAGCATCATACCTCAGGATTACATTTTCTAAATTCTACTACTAACATTGATTTCTATTATTGCTTTAGTATTAACCTCTGAGTGTGGTACATTGAATTCTATAATGCTATGGTATTAACCTCCATTCGTATGTTCATGCTGGCCGAAGCTAACTCGACATCAATACCACCTTTTTCTTCTTTTTCTTACCCTTCCCTTGTTGCTTTTCCATTTCCATCTTGGCTTTTCGGATCATCTCCTCGGCATCCCAATCGTCTTCGATCGCTTCGTCCACATACTCAGCCTTGGGTACTTTCGTACCCCATACTGTCGTGACATATTCTCCTTCCTCTACCTCCTCTACCTCATCATTACTACCTTCGTCATGGTGCAACGAAGGAAGTTCTCGATGGTCCGTTATCGATAAGGTGCCACCTATACCGTTATACCCGTTTTCTGGCTCCACTAGCCCGTTTTCTCGAGCGTAAAAGTCTCTCGTCCGAGCCTCTTCGTTGTGCTGTGCTCTTCTGCGGTCTCTTTCTTCACGAAGAAACTTTTGCTTGGACTTTTTGGTCCGTTTATCCAAATCTTCATGGTAAATACTCCATGCTTCGTCATTTATAAACTTGTTGTTGCGCCAGGTACATTCCACAAACCCAAGCTGGGTTCCGCTTGGAAGATGGGCCAAGTACTTGTACTTTGTCAAGGCCAACTCAGGAGTAAGCTCTTCATAACGAATGTTTTCAATCGTGGCCACTACAGACGATGGAAGTTGTTCGTAAGAATCGTTGTGTGCTGCTTTGAGGATCTTAAGGTCTAGTGGTGACAAGATATACGTGGCACTAGCATCAAAGCCTGTTTGATAGAAATAGTAGCTTTTGTCCGCCTCATCTCTACGAGGCTGGTGGTTTTTAGTTTTTGGAGCTTCGGGCTTATTTGTCCATGCAGATATCTCATTCTCGATATGGTTTAGGGTCATTTTCACATAAGTGTCAGGCTCATTATACAACACCTTTTCCTCGTCGTAATTCTGGAGGATCTGGGTCTTTTCTTGAAGGTACATTTGGGTCAAATAGTCCATGTCAGCCTTGAATATCCGCAGGTACTGGTGGAAATCAGGCAAGGCGGAGTTGGGGCCAGACACCTCGGGAAAGTTGTCGACCATGCTGTGGAATTGGTGCAAATACATGGGAAGAGGCAAGATTTTGTGATGCGGTCTAGTCATGAACGTCAAAACAGCCTCGTCGTTAATCTTGGGCGTTTCGAATCGAGTATCCACATTGTTAATGAGCACCGGTTTGATCTCGTGAAGACGGATCACCAGGTTGCAAAGTGGACATTCCCGGTACTTCTCCACCACCGCACTGCTCTCGCGCTTCTTGGAAGTGGGCACTTCGCTTTCTAGCAATGATAAGATGCACTTTAGGCACATAATATGCCCGCACGAGCTGATCATTCGCGGGGCTATAGGCTCGTCAGTAAGGCATATGGGACACGCATTTCCGCGTGGAACCACAATTCGAATGATATCGTCGGTGTTTGGCGGTATGTTGGGGTCCATTTCTTGCTCTCTGTACTGCTTGCGGCCATCCACTATGAACTTATAGTTGACATTGATAAAAGACATGCCTGAAAGGTGCACTTTGGTGGGCCTATCGTGGTCTTTTTTGCGGCGATTTGCGCCAGAGGACCGTGAGTAGCCTCCAGAACCTCTACGGCTACGATTATTCTGATATTCTTCCAGATCTTCGTATGACTGGAAGTCTAGAAGGTGGTTGATGGAGATCTGGTTCTTGCGGCCATGACCATGACTATGGAGGTGGTGGTTTTCTTTGATGTGGGTGTTTCGGAACTTTGCTTCTATGTTGGAAAGACTAGAGTCTAGGTCGTTGTGGCGTTGTTTGCGGTGGTTTGCTCTAGACAGCCCCACGTTGGAGTTCGAGGTCGGAGTGTTTTGGCGATTTTTGGGGGGTTTTCCTGATTTTTTGGTGTTTTTGGAGACCTGTGGTTGCAGAGCGGCCTGAGGACCTGCTACCGTCTGGCTGGAGTGGTCGCCAGGGGTATCCATTGTCCGTGTGAGCAGATAACTGGTTCTGATATTTGAGTATGAAAATAACCTGCAATGACACCTGAATGACAACCTGCAAAAATGATAGAGTAGTATCTGCAAAAAGTACAAGTGGAATCTGCAAAAAGTGTAAGTGGAACCTGCGAAATAACCACGACGTGTCTAAGTAGAACAGTCTATAGTAGTCTTCAGAAAGTAGAGATCTAGCAATGAGCTCGTTAAAGAAGATCAACCTCAAGTAAGTATGATGAGGATGTATCCAGAAGCTGTACTAATATAGTTCAATTGCCGATTTGCGCCAGGCCGCAGACGAAAACCTCTCGTCCATAATGGCAGAGTTGGGCTACGACGAATCGTTTCTCTTGACAGATACCAAGTTGGGACTTGGATACTTGACGGTGGCCATAGCCGCCATTTTGTTCTACTTGGACAAAAAATACACCTTTCAGGAAACGTATACCGTGACGTTGATTTCGGTGATTGTATACTTTGTGGCGAGCGGAGTGCTTGTGCTAGTCAACCGCCAGTATCCCAATGTCAAGTATGTGGGATACAAGAAGGGCAACAAGATCACGGTGGCTGGCTGGACAGACAAGTACACGCCTGTTTATCGAGTACGGGTGGTGACTGACGAAAAGACCCCTGCCACCGGCGAGCTTCCCTTTAATCAGTTCTTTGACATTACTGGCTACCTCAACCGCGATGCATTCAAGCAGTTGTTGGAGGTGCAAGTTGCGAACGCCTCCAAAAAGTCTCAATAAACTAATATATGAATGAGTAATAACTAACTAGAACTAAAAGTAAACCAGAACTAAAAGTAAAACCAGAACTAGAATACTATTACTAGAATACTATTACTAGAATAACTATTACTTGAATACTATTACTAGAATACTATTACTAGAATAACTATTACTAGAATACTATTACTAGAATACTATTGCTAGAATACTATTATTAGAATACTATTACTAGAATAACTATTGCTAGAATAACTAACAAATGAGCTAAACCTAAAACTAGAATATGTAATATCTAAATCTAATATTTAGTTTGTTCAATTGTTTATCTTGTTCATTTTGTTTTTGTTTATTTTATTTTTTATCTTGTTTTTTATCTTGTTATCTGTCTTGTCTCTATCTTGTTGTCCATTCCAGAAATCCATCTACAAAAGCGCTGGAGCGACATTGGAAGTATTCTCACCGCCGGCAAGAAGTTTGCGTAGAGCGGTGCGCACAACACGCCCGACTCGCCGCGCGAGATCCTGGCAGTAATGGCTTTGGCGAGGTCCACATGGTTGACCAACGGGGCCCAGAACTGGGGCAGTGGGGCCAAGTCGCCAAACATGTCTGTGGTGAGTTGGCCTGGAACCACCTGGAGTATGCGAATGGAAGAATACGGGGCTAGTTCTTGGGCAAGGGCTTCGTAGATCAGCATGTTGGCGGCCTTCGTGGCAGAATATAGCGACAAGTTGCGCGGAGCTAATGCCCCCAAGACCGAAGCTACCGACACGATGCAGAGCTGCGCGCGGGGGTGGCGCGCGAGCACCGCTGAGGTATGGTGGTTTAGCACACGCCGAAGGGCCCATACCTGGGACAAAGTGTTTATGTTAAACAGCTGGCGGATCTCGGTGTCGGAAACATCGAGCAACAGCCCGCTATGGCGAACTCCGGCGTTGTGAATCAACACCGACACATGAGTCCCTTTGGTTTCCAAGTCCCTGATCAAGGTGTCTAGCGCGCGCTTCACCGCCAGCTCCACGCCGATATCGCACTGAATATACCCAACGTTCTCGCGGTGCGTCTCGGGAGGGACGATATCGAGATTGAAGACCTGGGCGCCGGTTAGCACGATTTGATTGGTGAGAGCGAGTCCGAGCCCTCTGGACCCTCCTGTGATCAACACCACGTCCTTGGGTCCTAACTTGGTCCATGTTTGCGGCAACAGCGTCCACCTGTTGGCGTAGTATGCTGCTGTAGCTAGTGCGACGAGACTAGAGCCGAACCACGCTGTGTAGCTGTGGGTGAAATACCTATATGTTAGATAGCTCATGATGTATCTCGAGTACTTACGCTATAGATAGGCCGACGACTATTGCGCACGGCGCCAGCCCCTTGATGAACGCATAGACACTATCAATGCTAAGCATGGTGAAATAGCGATGCGAAAATAGCGATGCGAAAATAGCGAAGCGAAAATAGCGAAAATAGCGAAAATAGCGAGAAATATAGAAAAATTATAGCGAGAAAAATAGCAGAAAAATAGCGAGAAAAATAGCGAGAGCAATAAGTTATGTTTTGAGATATATCATACAGACTGATGGTATACATAATTAATGAATAAAGGTAAGTATATATTATACGGATATGCGCTAATTCACCTCCTCGATAATCTCAATTGTTAAACTCTTGCAACCGCTAAATCTATCGGCATATCAACATCTTATATTAGCATTATTTGAGTAAGTAATCCTATTCTTCTTATTTTGTTTAATAACTTTTATATACTTCTAGTCCTTCTATCTCTTTGAGTCTTGTTGAGCCCTAAGTCTCTTGAGTCAAGTCTATATCTCTCTCTTCTTCTGCTCCCTGTCGTAATCGTATCCCCTCGCAATACCAGCACGTCCTTCTTCCACTAACGCACCCTCCTCATCACCAGTGTAATCACTTCCTAAACCAGTCCAGTGTCTGCTCTGGAGATGGGCTGCCGATGTGGAAACTGTATTCTTGATAGCTACAGTGGTCGAGAATCTCTTGACCAACCCGGTCTCGTCCGAGTCCTCGCTGGCTGCTATGGTATGGTGCTGCAATTGACGAAGAGGTCTTGAACTACTGATGTATTTGCCTGTCACCGGATCAAACTCCGGCGGTTTATCCTCGTCGTCTTCTTCGTCTTCTTTTTCTTGGTTCTCTTCCATTCTTATTAACTCGGCAAAATCGGTTTCCCACTTGCCTGTCCAGGTGAGATCATCATTCAAGGCCAAGATCAACTCGTACGGCGTTATAATAGGCTTGAAGTACTCGTTATGTTGGTCTAAGATAATTCCCTGGTGGTCACACCCTAAAACACACCACATGTCTACATGTTCGAAGTTGGCCAACTTGGCCACATTGGGCTTTCCAACTACAAAAATGTAGTGTTTCTTGCCCGCCAGCTTGATCCGGTTGGCCATGCTGTTGATGAGCTTTTTGGTGTTGGCCAACGAGAGCGTATTGACCAAAAGGCCGATGGTTCCCGCGGTTCGGGCCACTTGCATGTATCTATAGCGGCGCATAAGGTTGGGATATGGACCTGTGACGGTGGATTTAGTACTAGGATCATAAACAGTCACACTACTAAACCGGGTGGTGAGCTGCAAGAGTCTGGGACTCTTGGGCATGGTGATGTGGAACAAGTGGTACGAGGCCAAGTCGGTTTCTGGGCAGATATTTATGGTTCTGTTCAACACCTTGGTGCTTATATCGGCAGCAGGAAGCTGTTCATAGCCCACCAAGCGTGCTGGAGATGCTGGATCCAAGTATAAATCGGCATATTTGAGGTTGGGATAGTCTGAAATTAACGCTTTGTATACTTGTTCAAGGGAAGTCGTATGCGGAGAGTCTGCCATGAGCAAGATATGGGAGTTGGAGTGCTCAGAAACAGGAAATCGAGTGTGGAACTCTTGCTTGATACTGGATATGTCCACCACTGGCTTGCCTAGAACATACAACGAAGGCACCTTGTCGATGGGATTTAAACAGGCATCTCCGTAGTGAACCACCAAATCACTGTTTACGTGCTCAGCAGCAACTTCGTCAACACAACACGGCGAATACGACGTGTCTGCAAGGATCCAGAACTTCTGGCTGGCGTCTTCGCCGTACCCCAACCGACGCTGGAGCTCGTGTACAATAGTGGCCGAGTCACAGATCAACTCGTCTGGAAACTGGAGGGTGATTCTGCTATACTTCTTTTTGCCATCTGATTCCTCTCCTAAAATGGTGACCAAATGGTCGAGACTGTAGTACTCAGTGATGCTGCTGACCAATTGGTCGTGGGTGTAGTTCTGGGGAAGTTGGAGATGCGGTCTTTTCTTTTCCACCGCCTGCACTTTGTCATAAGCAAATATAGACTCGTCTTGATGCGACGACAACGCCGGTGCTGCCTCGCTCATTGCTAACTTCCTTCTTCATCTGATCTTCATTTACTTTCACTTTTTGCGATGCGCTTATCTGCAGTACCTCACATCTCACCTGCCCATTCGACAGGCACAGCACGATACACCACTAAAGAGCCGGCCTTTAGGTCCTTTAATATCATCTCGCCCTGCACCACAGTTCTCACAGCGCCTACGTTTTGCTCGGCAACCACGATTTTCTCGCCATTGTTGTGCAAAACCACCGAAGTGTGGTCTGGATCCCCCGCAGTCAGCGTTCTTCCCAGCGCAGCATTATAGAAGGTACACCGCTCGAACTGAAGTATATCGCCTCTTTTAATCTCTTCATATGGTCCCAGCACAA
Source organism: Suhomyces sp. yHKS641 (assembly GCA_030705105.1). NCBI lineage: Eukaryota > Fungi > Ascomycota > Pichiomycetes > Serinales > Debaryomycetaceae > Suhomyces > Suhomyces sp. yHKS641. Next base: position 207,939 of record JANIWR010000014.1, on the reverse strand, counting down.
AGTTTATCCCCGATTCTGATCCGGTGACCGAAAGAATAGGAAATCCATGGTGGGTGTAACAAGATACAAACGCATGGTTTCCACAGCCCTTCTGTAGAGCAGAATGGGCCAAATCCCAGCATTCTCCTCTACCGATCTGCTGGCCCATTTTGTGCTCACACCACGAGGCTATGTACTCTCCGAATCGCTGATTGTATGCTACAAGATCAGCCCTGCTGGGAACGTTAGACGTGATGGGAGAAGGAACAAACTTGGCAATAGAAACGTTGACGTTGGAGGTGTCGTTATTGACCCAGCCAAATTTGTAGGTGATTATCGACAAGTCTTTGAGGCGAAAACTGAATGTTGTTTCGTGTTTAGTGGTGGTGCCTAGCATCGATGCCAGGTACGAGTATCTATGGTTGAGGCCTTGGAGGGCTCTAGGAAGTTGTTGGGTTTGGGGATAGTTTGCGAACCAGGCACTTGGGAGTTCTAGGTCTAGTTCTGGAGGCAGAGTGACGGGTTTGGGGGCAGCACGAGCGTAGTTACGAGTGGGTGGGGGAGGTGGCGGAGTGCTAGCAGCAGCAGGAGCACCTTCTGCAGCTACTGGTGCTGGTTTTGAAGCCTTTGGAGCCACTTCTGGTTTTGAAGCTTTTGGAGCCACTGGAGGTGGTTTTGAGGCCTTTGGAGCCACTTCTGGTTTCGAGGCCCTTGGTGCTGGTTTGGGTGGTGTAGGTTTAGCTGGTTTTACAGGTGTAGGTTTGGCTGGCTTTTCTGTAGGTTTTGCTGGTTTTACTGGTATCTTCACATCTTTTTCCACCTCTTTCGATATCGGCTTCAAACTATTACGAAGATCATTAATAAAGTCATTTTCTTTTTCAGGTTCTACTGGTTTTGGCTTTGGCTTTTCTGGCTTGGCCGGTTTAGGTTTGTCAGGTCTTGTCTGGGAAACAGGTCTTGGAGGCTGTGGAGGTGGCACCTCTGTATCCTCTACAGAACTTGACTGACTTTCTGGACGCTTTGGTTTTGGCGGAGGAACGTCAGGAACTTCTCTTCTTCTGGCAATCTGTTGAGCGAAATTGGGCTGTGCTTGTACTGGTTTGGGCTGTACTGGAAGTACTGGTTTGGGCTGCTCTACAGACTCTACCTCATTGTAGGAAGGAGGGGGACTTTCTGGCTCGTCAATGACCGTAGACGACTTCTTGACCGGTTTGGGCGGTGCCTTCTTCTTTACTTCAACTGTCGCAGAATCAGCTCGGTATGGTTTTGGCGGAGGAGCAAAAGCCAGAATATTGAGGCTGTTCAGGCTTTGAGGAATAGAGCTTGTAGAAGCAACCGAAGCAGTGGAGTTTCTGGATGGCAACGGAGGAGCCGCAGGAGTTACAGAAGCTGCTGGGGAAGGAGGAGCCACAGGTACAGAAGCTACCGGGGTCACAGGTGCTGGTTTGTTGGCTGGCTTGTTGGCAAGGGGTTCTGCCGCTCTATATGGTTTAGGAGGAGGCCCGAAGGATCCCATATCGATTTTCATGGGCTCCACTCTTTTTGGTGGCTCTGGTTTAGGAGGTACAGGTTTGGACTCTTCGGTGTTAGTATTTCCAGTACTGTTTTTGGACAAAGAGTCAGCACTTGCTAACTTAGCACGATCTTTGTGGACTACAGGAGGGGGAAATGATTTGGGATCAGGAAGAGGAGTCTTTGGTTTGGGAGGAGTATCAGCATCGGTCGCAGCTGGCTGATACAGGGGATTCTGTGGGTTTGGATACAGAGGAGTCTGGTTTGGAGGATAACCTTGTGGTTGATAAGCTTGCTGATGAGGCTGGTGGTAAGGCGAGTCAAAAGAGACAGCTGCTGGAGGAGTGTAAGCCTGTGCCTGGGGTGGTTGAGGAACAGCACGTGGTGGCAAAGAAGGCGTAGGGGCAGGTTGTGATTGGTAGTTTTGTGGTTGTGGTTGTTGTTGTACTGGTTGTGGTTGTGGTTGTGGTTGTACTGGTTGTGTTTGTGGTTGTGGTTGTACTGGTTGTGGTTGTGGTTGTGTTTGTGGTTGTGTTTGTGGTTGTGTTTGTGGTTGTGTTTGTGGTTGTGCTTGTTGGGGAGCTACTTTGGAAATGGCACTTACAAACGACAGTGCTTGCTGAAAGGAAGGAAGTGACTGAGTTGATCCATTCTGGCCATTAGCAGGCTGGTTGGCTTGGTTTTGGCTGAATGCGGAGGCAATGCCTTGAGCTTGTTTGAAGGCAGACTTGGCCTGGTCTGCTGTGAATGGAGGCAACTGGTATTGGGTAGGCTGGTCAGGCTGAGCGGGTTGTTCATATTGAGGTGTGGGTTGTCCTTGAGCTACAGGTTGTTCATATTGAGGTGATTGACCGTATTGAGGTGATTGACCGTATTGAGGTGATTGACCGTATTGAGGTGGTTGACCGTATTGAGGCTGTGCTGTTTGATACCCCGGCTGAGTTTGAGCCGATTGAGGTTGTTGGTACTGCTGAACTGGTTGCTCCGGCTGATACTGGTTCTGAATTGGTTGAGCTTGTTGAGCCAGGTACTGAACTGGCGGTTGACCTTGCTGGTACTGATTCTGAACTGGCGGTTGCTGAGCTGCCTGGTACTGATTCTGAACCGGCTGTTGACCTTGCTGGTACTGAACTGGCTGTTGACCTTGCTGGTACTGAACTGGCTGTTGACCTTGCTGGTATTGATTTTGAGCTGGGTACTGACTCTGATATTGGTCTGGCTGACCTGCCTGATATTGACCTGTCTGTGGCGGCACCAGACCTACCACTCTCCTTGGAGGAGGAGGCAACGCATTGAGCTGCTCCTTCTCAAGTTTGGCCAACGGAGGGCCGGCCACGGCGGGCAACTCTGGATCTTCGGCCTTCGAGCTCGAGCTGTTTCGGTTCTTGTAAGCACTGACCCCGGCGGATCCTAGAGCCTTTCCTCCTTTGCCAATTCCGCGTGCCGTGGCCTTGCCGGCCGCCTTAAACGTATCCTTGTTGTTATCCCAGAAAGAAGACATGTTGTTGGTGTTGAAGTTGCAAAGTAAAGTGGTGAAATATATGTACGTCACGTGGGCACTCACAAACACCTTCAAAAAAGCACTCTACCACCAGACAGGAGTGTAAGATATCGGTAGCCTTTTGTATCGTTTGAGATCAATAGGAGATAGTAGTCGTCACTGAGAATTTACTGACCCACAGTAGTTAGTAGTCGTCACTGTTGCCTTTAGTGAGCTACTGTAGTTCGTAGTCACAGTGTTACTCTGTAGTTAGTGATACTAGTCCTAGAGCAGAAGAATCATAGTGGAAGCTAGATGGACAAGCTAGAAAGTTATAGTTTACAGAAGTTATAGTTTACAGAAAGATATAGTTACAGAGAGTTATAGTTTACAGCTGCATGCATGCCTTTTCCTCAGGTGCACCAGTTGAGCCACTAACAATAGGAGGCGACTGGCAGACCTTCTGGTTCTACCTATCCATATGAGTGCTAGGATGTCCTACTAGTCTACCCATACTCCAAATCCATCTCTACATCTACACCTCTCCTACACCTCCTACACCTCCTACACCTCTCCTACACCTCCTACACCTCCTACACCTCCACCTCTTATCTCGTCTCTTTATTCCTTCAATTCTTTCCTGTCTTTCTTCGCACTAAAAGGCATGGCTGCAAAATCCTCGAATTGCCTAGATTGCTCCACCAACAAGCTGATGTTCAGGCTCAGACCATATCCGTCTATAGTGCTATTAATCAATTTGTAATGAAAAATTGTATAAATAGTAAGCAAATAGAATTATAGGTGCAGAGGTTAAACAGTTCATTATACTAGTAGATACAATTAAACTAATCAAACATACTAATAAATATGTATTATCTTCGGCTAGTAAGGTATTATCTACTCTGTCTAGGCTTTATGCTACTTAGCATGGCACTAAATTTCGAAAGTTTAAATTTTTGGTTAGTGACAGTATGATTGTTTGCAGGGTAAAGGTGGATACGGTAAGGTAGATACGGTAAGGTGGTTATGGTGTTGAGTGATTTAGATGTCAGTGCTTTCTGTGTTTGAGTGATTAGTTGATGTATACAACTAAAAGATAACTGAACAAGCTTCCGGCAGCCAACCCCACACTCAAAAAAACGGTAGTGAAGCCACCAGCAGCTTCCTTTTCGTCCTCGTCGCAATAATCGCCCACAATCATAAAACAAGACGTAGCCAATTGCCCGTTTGAAATCCCAAACGCCAACTGCAACAATATGTACCAGAGATCGGAGCTGATGACGGGAGTGCTGGTGCCGGGGTGGATATTACACGTCAAAAACAACGGTATAAACACCAATCTCGAAACCGAATAGACCACCAATGTCTTTGGGTTGGAGATGAGCATGCGGAGACGGGGGTATCCACAAAGAACCCTGCCCAATAAATCACCCAAGTTCCAAATCACGTAGACAAAAGGAATGTAGATGTTCTTTCTGAAGAACCGAGACGTGGATTCGGTATGGGTGCTTTCGACTTTGGAGGCAAATACCGGGAAGATTAGGGTAATGCTGAAGGTAAGAAAAATACTCACAACGATAAGGTTGAGTTTGGACCAGAGAGTCCCAAACGGCACATGTTTTCTTTCGGAGTGTTCGGGGGCGGCATCAGTATCTAAGGCGGTGTACCCGTTTTCGGTGTCAGCGACAGCAAAGCCATGGTTTTGGGAGTACGTTTTCACCCAATAGACCATGAGAATCGAGCTGATGGCCACCAAGCTGGCGGTGATGTAGTACACAAACACGCCATAGTCTTTGGGAATATAGTCGGTCACCACCGGCTTTTCGCCCACTATCAAAATCAGAATGATAAGAGCACATGCAGGCAACACTCCTGCCACTGCCTGGCCCACCATTACCGCATTGGCATAGATGCTGCCTAGGACGTTGACTATGGCCATAGTCCCGTTTTGAGCCAAGCATGTGGCCAACGACGACGCGAACACAAGCACCATGAGGATGCCAAAGAAGAGGATATCGGGCATCTTGATGAACCAATCGGAAATACACGACACGGCCATAATAAAGAACACCACAATGGTGATTCCAAGGCCGAGGTGGAGCCGGTAATGGTAGTTGACGCCGGTCTGGGCCTGCGACAAGTAGTAGCTGTATATGGTGGAGGCCACGGTCGACACCGACATCATGGTAGACGAGTATATTTTGACCAAGCCGGGGCTATGAGCGAAGCGCTCGCCGTAGTAGGCGGATGCCGAAAGGAAACAGTTGAACGGCCATAGCAACGCGATACCCACCAAGGTAAACGTGAGGTACTTTAGTTGCGAGAGGCGAAGGCCGGGGCTAAGCACCACTGGGTCATATTCCAGTCTCATAGGGTGGTGTGGAGGTAGGTGTAGTCGTGATAGGTGTAGTTGTTTTTTGAAGTTCGTTTTGTAGCGCGCGATAAGATAGCGAGAGATCATTTTGTGCTCACTAAATGGTCGCAAAGGGAAATGGTATTGACTACAATTGTTAGCTAAGTATTCTATTAGAGTAGTAGACTAGTAGTAGACTAGTAGTAGACTAGTAGTAGACTAGTAGTAGAGTCTACTAATCAACTTTGAAGTACTTTCTTGCCTGCGAATCCCATGGCGCGTCCCATTCCGTGGCAATATCACTGAGCTTGGCCTCCGCGACCGCCGCGTCCAAGGTTCCCTCGGCAAGCAACTTTGTGTTCTGGGCAAACACCGCGGCCATGTCGCTGCCGCCTATGGGACCAATACCGCTGCCCAAGATAAACAAGTTGGTGCTTCTCAAGTGTGCAGCAGCAACGTCGACCTTGGCATCGCCCGCAATCTGGCCAATTTGCACCCAATACACAGGTTTGGTGGAGTCCGCCTTGGTCCGCACAACCACGTCAAGAAACTTCGCGGCTGGCTGGCCCCACAAGAAGTCAAGCACCACGTCGACGTCGCACAAAGTACTGCCGATTTTTTCGTCGGTATCTTCAAGTGCCACTACCGTATCAAGAAGTGGCTGCGATTGCTTGAACTTGTCGAGCTTTGCGGCATCGCGACCAATGCCAATGACAGTGTTTGCGCCATAAACCTTCTTGGCAAGCTGGATGGCCAATTGGCCCGCCGCCCCAGTAACTCCAAGCACCGCTACAGTGGAGTGTGGTCTGAGATTGGGGATCCGACATCCCAACGCAAGCCCGGAAGCCATGGCTGCGTTCGACAACGCGGCCACCCGGGCGACACTCTCGGGCGACGTGGCGTCGCTGGGAAACGCAAACAAATTGCTCTTCTTGACGTTGACGTATCTGCGGTAGGTGCCGCCGGGACCAAGATTGAAAAAGTACACTGTTTTGCCGTCGACGGTGCCCACGCCGTCAACTCCTATGGACGCATCGCCGCTGCCGCCCTGGGCAGAGTAGTGTTGGCCAAGCGCGCGGCCCTTAACTAGGTGGTGAAACCCGGTTGCCAAGACCTGGACCGTGACCTCGTCCTCTTTGGGTGGTGCGAGCTCGCCGCTTCTGTATATAGGCGTCTTTGATCCGTGAGGGATCACTGCTTCTTTTTGATCGACCATACTCTTAGTGCTAATGTTTTTAAATGAATTATTTGTCTCCTTATATACTTGATCTACTGTTGATCATCCACGATTTTCGGTCCGATCCGAAAACGTTCCGACCAGTACCTACGCACATATACACCATCTACGCGCACGCCACTGATAATCTACCTATTGGTGATCACAGATACGCACTGATAGTCGCACTAATCACTGATAGTCGCACTAATCACTAATAATCACACTAATCACTAATAGTCGCATCACTGATAGTCGCACTAATCACTAATAATCACACTAATCACTAATAGTCGCATCACTGATAGTCGCACTAATCACTAATAATCACACTAATCACTAATAGTCGCATCACTAATAGTCGCACTAATCACTAATAGTCGCACTGGTGACTATCGTTCGTGCTAAATCGTGTAGGTGTATTTCGTATCTATTTGTCTAGGTGTATTTCGTACATTCTATTGCTTTTTACGTGTTATTTCGTGTAATTCTATTTATTTATTTATTTATTTACAAAGGACACTCGTTTCTGACGTCCATCACATACTTTCTCAATATGTTCTTCTCGGTGTTTTTGGCCAACTTCTCTGGCGGGGTCTTGGTCATTTTGCGCAAAATGTCCAACTTCTTATCTTCATACTCCTTGGTCATAAACTTTTCATAAATGGCACGGAAGTTGTTCTTTCTTCTTTCCAACTCGGCGATTTCGGCCGCTTCTCTATTTAACCCCAACTCCACTACCGGCTCGGTCGACGGCCACGACTTTATGCCGTACTTTTCTTTGATGCGGCTCACCTCCGATAAAAGAAACTGCTTGTCTTCGGTGCCCTCTTGCTGGTACTTGCTCACGAGTCTGTCCAAGATCTTCAAGTCTTGAATCTTGGTGATGTTTTCTTCGGCTTGGTTTCTGCTTTGTATCAAGTGGTCGTTCTTCTCCTGCTCTTCTTTGGCCAATCTTTCTTTGGCAATGGTTTCGTATAATGCAAATTGCTGACCTTTGTTGACCTTGATTTCGGCCACAGCAAACGTTTTTCTGGCAGAGATTCTGGGAATGGCCTCGATCCGCACAATATCGCCTTCCTTGCAGATGTTTCCTTGATCGTGCACCAAGTAGTCCTTTCTTTTGATCACTTCTTTGTGGATTCTTTTGTCGTACACCTTTCCTTGCACCCGGACCTTGACGGTCTTGGCCATCTTACCTTGGGACACCACGAGCCCCACCAAGTTTAACTTCGCCATTCTGGTGTCTTTCTCTTTCTCGGTGAAAAATTTAAAAACTAGACCACCCTGGACGGACACGACCTCACGTGAATAGCTGCAAAAAAATACATCTACAGATTATACTAGAGATTATACTACAGTAAATTACCTCTACACTGGTGATTCTACTCTATGATGAGACATATTATTGACTCTACTTCTACTCTACGATGCTTTTGAGACACTTTTCAAACCGCTCTACAAGGGTTCTGTTCTCCTGCTCGGTTCCCACCGATATTCTCAAGCCTCCAGTGCAATTCAACTCGGTACCGCGGAATCTCACCACCACTTCATTGGAAACAGCCAACTCCTCGTACAACTTCTTGGCAACTTCATTGGATGGGTTACCTTGGGAATCCAAGATTTCAACCAAAATGAAATTGGCATCGGTTCCGCCCAAGTTTTTGCCCACGTTGTCCATGGAAAGTACGGTCTTCAACAACCACTCTCTTTGGGCAATGATGCTCTTGACGAAAGAGTGCATGACGTCCAAGCCTTGTGGGCTGGTGGCTCTGAGAGCAACGTTGGCGGTAAGTGACGAAATGTTGTACGGATACTTCATGGCATTGAGATAGTACGACAACTCGGTACTGCAGTAAGTTATGCCTAGTCTGATCCCAGCAAGCCCAAACGACTTCGACAACGTCTGCATCACCACCAAGTTGGGGTATCTGTTCACCAACGTGCTCATTGACTCACTGGTATCAGATTCGGAGTAGGTGAAGTCTATATATGCTTCGTCAACCACAACCAAACCGTTCCATTCGTGGTTCAAAAGACGCACGATGTTTTCCACGCTCAAAAGCTTGCCTGTAGGATTTCCTGGAGACGTCAAGTATACCAATTTGACGTGGTCTTCCGAATCCAACTTGGCAATCACCGCATCGACATCAAGATCGAACGACGGCGACTGCAATGGCACCTTGACAAGCTCCACGTCATTGACGGCAGCACAAATACTGTACATTCCATACGTAGGAGGACACACCAACAACTTGTCTTTGGCGGGCGTGCACACGCACCGCAACAACAAGTCGATACTCTCGTCGGAGCCCACGCCGAGGCACAAGTTCTCGGGCTTCAACAAGTTTCCGTCGCAGAACTTGTTGGGTTTGGCATTTCTGTAGTCCACTATTTGTTGTTTCAAGTCCATTTGGTGTGGATCTGGGTACCTGTTCAATTCGAGCCTGTCTTCTTCGGCCGACACCAGCGATAACGAAGGGCCGTGGGTGTTTTCGTTGGCGTCAAGGAGGATTCCTGTTTTGAAGTCGTCACGAGCACATCTGTACGGAGTGAGTGCTAGGATGTTTGGTCTTATAATCTGGCTCAATTCCACCATAATAGAGAAGATACTGATATTCAACTTTTCATACTACTTTTCTTTACTACTTTTATTAATTAGACTATGACTCATGTGCAGGCGCTTATCGCAGCGCCGAGGCTTCTAGTACTATATCAGGTGTGATTATCAGGTGTGATTACCACTTCAAGAGTAGGAATAACCACTTCAGGAGTGATTACCCCTTTATCTTTATTAATTGATGTAATCTTGGGTGCGTACGACTTGAATGGTGTCCATTTCAAATAGTCTATTGCTCGTGGCAATGCGCTGGGTTCTACCGAGACTCCTCTCGCTACAGGGAAAAATTGCCGCGACCGCTTTTTTGCGACCCTCGCTGGAGACGAGTCGTTGGGAGCGAACCACTCTGGATCTGGTGCCCCGCGTGTCAAAAAGTTGCGGAGACTGCTGTAGACTCTAGGCTGGTGTTCACACTCTTCTACTGCTGCAATGCTGGGCACGTCGTGGATATCTGGTCTGTGCTGGCTGGGTGAAAATAGCGTAAGCTCTCGCGCGGAGTCTGGCAGATTAGCCAAGGCCGAGCTGGCAGCGGAACCGGCACTAGACGTGAGAGGTTCTGGTTTCCACACATGGCAGAATATTCGTGGTCTTCGTGGCCACCGTGGCCATCGTGGCCATCGTAGCCATTGGGTTTTTGACTCGTCTGGAAGAGAACGTACCGTACCTGGCTTGGGCCGTTTGAGTCTGTACTTAGGCGGGTGCGGCGGAAAATCACGGCGTACAGTATTTTCCCACGTCTGTTTTAATGACTCAAAGTAGCCATCTTGAGCCAGACCACTGGTCTGGCACGATTGACACGATGCCTGGCACGATACCTGGTCGCTGGTATCACTCCAAGCATGCCACATGGTTGTCTTCTTAGACTAATAATTTGCAGCTTCACAAACACCGGCGCGCGCTTACGTAATGCTCGAAAAGCACACCGAACCAAAAACTGGAACACCTAGCACTTGTACGGAAACACTGACCACTACCACTATGCACATTTCAGTCAACTACGATAGCAGGAGCAAGAAGTTAAACGTGCCACCAGAGGTGGCTCAGATCGTGCCGCAGTTCAAGTTGGAGGTGGATCAGCTCAACACATTGACGTCCGAAATCATAGGCAGCGGAACCGAAGTTCCCCAACAGGCCACCGTAGACAACTTCAACAAAGACATATCGAGAATGGTGAAAAAGCTATACGAGAGTGGCGTGGCTGCGTTCCAGGCGGGCAAATACCACGAAGCAGTCAAGCAATTGTCCATAGGTATCGAGATGATCTCGAGAAGGTACAAGTTCGAGTCGTTCCAGGGCACATTACAAGAACTCAGTTTGTTTCTTATGAGTCGTGCCGATTCGTATTTGAAGACCAAAGAGTATTTGAAGGCATTCAATGATGCCGACATGTTGATTGGCATGATGATGTGTACGCCAGAAAACTTTTTAAGAAGAGGAGTAGCCAACTACTTCTTGGGCAACTACGAGGATGCCAGGGCCGACTACCAGAGGGGGTTGACTTTTGACGAAAACAATACTCGGTTAGAGACCGAGTTGGAAATTGTTTTGGATAAAATCCTAGCCGAAAACGGCGATACCCTTTAGACTACATGAAATATAATAAGATGCTCATCAGAAACTGGTGTCTGAGTCTCTGGATCGTAATTATCTTATAATGAACGTATGGTAAATATCCTACACCAATATACCACTAAATGAGATGTCCTCTGAAGGAATAATAGAATGAGGATATGCCAGAGCTATAAGTATGCCAGAGTCTATAAGTATGCCAGAGTCTATAAGTATGCCAGAGTCTATAAGTATGCCACTATATTTATGACCAAGTATGAATCGTACTAATCTTTTGTTCATGTCTTTCTGTTTAGTGTGTTTTTCGCCGCGTCACTGCGCGTCCTCGCTGCATCTCTCGGTGCAACCATTCTTATCTCTCCCTAGCTCGCACGGGCCTGGCACCGACTAGGCAATGCTTACGCCACCACTAGATTAGTAATACTTGCCACCACTAGCTCCAACTAGTCAAATAGAACAGTAACACTTAGCGCTGTTAGCGCTACTACATTATCAGCACTTTTAGCATACTTTGCACTATTAGCATATTCAGGGCCCTAGACTCTCTCTATTCTCGCGCTCCCTAAAACTGAGTTTTCGATCTGATATCTGATGAATACAGCAACATGGATATAAGACCGCCCATTCCGGTGACGTACCTATCGTCATCAGACGATGAGTACCAGGATACGCCCAGATTCCATACATATACCAACGGACAAACACAGTCTAATGGAGACACCGGAGAACAGACCCATCGAGACAGCCACATTAGCAACCACCATACCAACACCAAAGAACATACTCCCTATGGTAGTACCGAAGTGAACACTGTGCAATCACATACCGGCTCTCCTCTACCAGATACCGTTAATAGTCTGGGAATCAACGAACAGAATGGAGAGTACGATCGCACATACAGAGAAAGCACCTCCCAAGAAACCACCACCAGCCCCGCCAATAATGACTACCGCAAACGAAGACTCGACTCTCTCTACACCACGACCACTCCTAGAAAGTATAAGCCTGTAGAAAAGAAACCAGAGCCAGAGATTATTACCGTGAGTAGTGATGAGGACGAGCCAACAATACCCATTAAACCCTTGAAACCTACCATGCCTGGACTGTTTCCGAAAGAGTCTACAGAAGAGCCTAGAGAAGAGCCTAGAGAAGAGCCTAGAAAAGAGCCTAGAAAAGAGCCTAGAAAAGAGCCTAGAAAAGAGCCTAGAGAAGAGCCTAGAAAAGAGCCTGGAGAAATTATAGACGAGGAGTCAGATGACGACTTGATGATTATAGAACCCGAAGCAGCAGCCTCTTCGAACGTCCATTTCAAGCCCACCACCTTTCAGAACCAATATAATCAACCAGCCCCTACTGCTCATGTTACGGATACCTTTACTGCCATCAAGATCAAAGAACAGCAACTTCAACAGCGGTTTATTCAGTATACTACTGATTATCGTAACACCTATTCGTCACTACAGTCGCTCGACAGCGAGTTAAGCGATCTCGGAAGAATGCTTTCGCCTGTAGCCAACGCCGTAAACCACTTAAAACAGACACTAACTGATCAAAGTATTTCTCAAGAAACAAAGGAAAGGGTCGAAAAGGCCATTTTTTCCAAAGAGCTAGAGTTGGGGAAAATCCGAAGAAGTATAGAGCAGAGACGTACTGTAAGACTAGCCAACGCTACCAAGATCAAAAGTATCGAAAGCAGTCTTGGTTCAATCAGAATGTCGATGGCACAGCTCCAGGCAGAACTTGACCAGCACACAAATCAAAACTCGTATGTGCAGATCCAGAACCCGTACCAGAACCCGTACCAAAACCCATATACGTACCAAAACCCGTATCAAAACCCTTACCATAATCCATATGTTCAGTCCAGCCAAGCATTTTTACAGTCTCAAGGTGCTGATACCGACCAAACAGACCTCCAAGACTTGCTAGATAACATACGGCTGGACGAAGACCTTGCTGAAGGATTGGAGCAAACACCACCCGAGTTTGCTATAAATCTCATGAAACACCAAAGAATAGGATTGGCGTGGTTGAAAAGGATGGAAGAGTCCAAGTCTAAAGGTGGAATATTGGCCGACGATATGGGGCTAGGCAAAACTGTTCAGACTATAGCACTTATTCTTGCTAATAAGCCACCAGACGAGAACCGGACCTCGCTTATCATTGCCCCAGTATCGCTTCTTCGGCAATGGTCTCGGGAAATAGAGAGTAAGCTTCTTCCCACCAAGGCCCTAAAAATAGCAGTATACCATGGAATGGACAAGAAATCTTTGACCAACTTTCAAGATATGAACTCGTACGATGTTCTCTTGACATCCTACGGAACGTTATCCTCAGAATGGAAAAAACACTTCAAGGAAGCGATTCAGCGCCTCAAAGGAAGTGAAGGTGGAATTTCTACCATAATGCCTAGCTTTGAAGACGGGGGAAAGAGTTATGTGTCGCCCTTCTTCAGCAAAGAGTCCAATTTCTTCCGGGTTATTCTAGACGAAGCCCAGAACATAAAGAACAAAGCTTCCATTACTTCGAAATCAGTAACGTATCTCAAAGCTACCTACAGACTTTGTCTTTCTGGGACGCCTATTCAGAACAATGTCGATGAGTTGTATCCTATTCTTCGGTTTCTCAAGATCAGACCCTACAATAACGAGCAGAAATTCCGGATGGATATCTCCATACCCCTCAAGTCAAATTCTGATAATTATGATGACGGCAGTAAGAGTAATAGTATCAAGAAGTTAAGGGCATTACTAAAAGCTATATTGCTTCGTCGTATGAAGACGTCTCTTATAGATGGAAAGCCTATTTTTACCTTGCCTGAAAAGCATGTATTGGCGGATTATGTCGATATGAACAGCAAAGAAAAAGAGTATTACGACTCGTTGGAAGTGGGGATCCAAAAGAAAGCCCGTAAGTTGTTGATCACCAAGAGTCGGACCACCAGTATCTTGACCTTATTGTTAAGATTAAGACAAGCGTGTTGTCATTGGTTCTTGGTGGAGATTGGAGAGATGAAAGCGCAACAAAATAAGCAGCTGGAGGACGATTTAAACAAGCCTAAAGACTGGCGGAAAATGTATGCTGCTGTGAAGGGATTGGATAAGGATATTATCAAGAGAATAAAGCGATTGGATGAAAAGGCAAAGATGGACCCCATGGAAGAACAGGATAAGAAAGAAAATGGTATGAAAGAACTTGGTTTACATGAAGAAAATGGAAGTGATGTCAAAATTGAAGAAATAAATGAGGAGAAAGAAAATGAAGGTGATATCAAGATTGAAGAGTCAAATGAGGAGAAAGAAAAGGAAGGTGATATCAAGATTGAAGAGTCAAATGAGGAGAATGAGACTATGAAATTAGAAGAGATAAGTGAGAAATATTCTGCTGTCAAATCAGAAATTGACGGAGAAGAAAATAAAGAAAGCCCCAGAAAGTTCAAGTCTGAACCTCTTGTTGAACTTCTTTCGTCAGATGACAGCGACTCTGATATGGAACATGACTTGAAAGACGAGGAAGACATGTTGACATGTCCCATTTGTTTCAATGTACTCACCTCTTCCGAGTCCATTACCATTTTCCCCAAATGTGGCCATATGATCTGTCACAGCTGTATCGATATATTTTTCGAGGACAACTCGGTAGATGAAGATAACGGCAATGCCAAAGTGGGCGCTTGTGTTGAATGCAAGAAAAGGGTGAACCAAAACGAGTTGATCGATTATGAGATCTTCAAAAAGGTGCACAACGAAGACTATAGCTATCCACAATTGACTGAGTTTTGTCGAAAATACTACGACTCTTCTATTCCTCGTGACAATGAGCTCGTCGCTCATTTGATAGAGAGAGAAGGCGGGTTTAATATCTCGGCCAAGATCCAAAAGGCCATGGAACTAATGAGTGAGATATTCGAAAAACACCCGGGCGAAAAGATCATTATATTCTCGCAGTTCACCATTTTGTTCGATATCATGAAGATTGTGTTGGACGAAGCAGGCATCGAGTTTTTAAGATACGACGGGTCGATGAGTCTTGATGCAAAGAACAGCACTATTCTAAAGTTTTACGACCCTCTGCTAAACATAAAAGTACTTCTACTTTCTTTGAGAGCTGGTAACACGGGGTTGACACTCACCTGTGCGTCTCATGTCATTATAATGGACCCATTTTGGAATCCGTTTGTGGAAGAGCAGGCCATGGATAGAGCTTATAGAATTGGCCAAGAGCGCGAGGTGTTTGTGCACAGAATATTAATTAGCGGTACTGTCGAAAGCAGAATTATGGATTTGCAGGAGAGAAAGAAGGAGTTGGTGGAGTCGGCGTTGGATGAGAAGGGCATGAAGTCGGTGTCTGCATTGGGCCAGAAAGAGCTCGGTTATTTGTTTGGATTGAACCAATTAGATTAACTACACAGAAAATCACATTCACTGCACTAACTGTCACTAACGATTACTACACTAACTGTCAACTATTACTACACCAACTGTCTCTCAATTTCTTGTATGCTATTGATTCTATATATGTACTTTGTATTATTAGTCGGAATTTACTGATCGTAGCGAGTTTTAGCTGCTACTGATATCTATGAAGTAGTATTATCTAACCTTGTACAATTATCTCTAGAATGAGCAACACAGTGAGCTTGGAAGGTTATTGTCTAAACTTTTTCACCTTGGCCAAGTTCCTTGTCCATTCGTCTTCCAGTATTATGCCATCACCTAGGTTCGATATTATAACTGCTTCAAAGTCTACATTATACTTTGACAACGACTTGCAAAGATACGTTATCTGAAGTATCAAGCCGTCCTTTTGCGATTGGGTATCGATTTGGTCCTCTTCCGATTGCGCTGAGGCCAATAGTCCGGGCAAATATGCAGTTAGTTCTTGGCTCAAAAGACCGGCCAACTTTCTAATAAATTGGTTGATCAAGATTTTATCTTGGCCCGATTTCAGTTCGTCGTTTACAAAGATGGCATGATAAATAGATAGCGAATTGAAGATGAACTCACGATAGATTTCAATGTACCGCTTCAAGTAAGTCCACTTGTTGAACTTTATCAACGGTTTGAGGTTGGATATTTCTGATAGTATAAACTTGAACCGGGCGTTCAAAAACACAAGCTTCAAGAACTTATCCTTGGAGTCAAACAGGTGTTCTTTCTTGGACGACAAGCCCATATGCGGGTCGGCCTGGAGCTTGTTCAAGATCTGGAAAATCTTGAGAATACTGTTTTGTTTCAAGCTGGTGTTGAGCAATTTGATAAGCCCTTTGACCATTGAGCGCAACTCGTTCTGGACCTGGCTGCTGATTTTCTGGAAAAGAGTCAATTTAGGGAACCTGATCACTAGTGACTGGACCAAGACCGAGATTTCAAGCGCTTCCTGGTAGTTTCCCTGTAATATGCAAAGTCTGCATAAGGTGGGCAACTCCAAAAAGTCAAGCACCGAGTCGAGGTGGGACAATATGGAGTTGGACGATTTGATGGAATCGGTCAATTTTTCGTTGACTGAGATGTGGAATTTGGGCGTCTCTGAGTTGGAATTGGCCTCTTCCAGCACTACACCCAACATGGTATCGATTTCGGCACGGTAATCATTTCTGATTGTCGACTCTATGGTGTGCAAATCTTCACTTATATCAATGATAAGATCTTTATTTTGATCAGTGATTGAGGCTAGCTCAACATTGATGTCATGTTGTCTCAGCTCAATCTCTGCAATCACTTCTATTAGTGTTGGTTTGGTGTTGGATGTTGTGCTGGCGGTGTAGGTTTCGGTAGATAGAAGATCGTCGTTTATAAGGAGTTCCAGAAGAAACGTTTCGCTCTGTTGACGAACCAGCGTATCTGATTGAATGTAGCCGACCGTGTCGGTGTCGAGAGTCGATATGAGCGTGTCTAGCAATATATCCGACATGATCAACCAACCTAACAATAATAAATTAGCGACACCAGAAAATCTATCCCAATTTTAGCGATCCGCACAGTAGCGAGAATTCTCGCCAGAATGGATAATAGATAAGAATTAGCAGTTAAGGAATATTACTATACAACGCACACTTGAGTTCAAGAGTGCTCTAGACAAACATAAAATCACTATATCTCAATGTACTGCCAACCAAGCAATGCTTACTTGCTCCTCTCTCTGCTTGCTCCCTCTTGCTCCTCTCGCTGCCTCTTCTCACTACTCGCAGTTCTCCCTAATTTCTCCCTAATTTTTCCCACGCCCGCGCTAGCACCCTTTTCTTCCGCCATTTATCTCCTCCATTCGCACTTGTCCATTTGTTTGTTCAAGAAATCTTATCTCTCAAACTATCTCCAACAACACAATGGAAGGTTTATACTTCAACATCAACTATGGATACGTCGAGGGTGTTGTCAGAGGCTACAAAGCCGGTCTTTTACGCTCCCCTCAGTACATAAACCTCACCCAATGTGACTCGCTCGAAGACTTGAAACTCCAGTTGTCCTCCACCGACTACGGCAACTTTCTCGCATCCCATAGCGGTGCCCTTTCCACCTCAACCATCGAACGTAACTTGTCCAAGAAGTTGTACGAACAGTTCCAGTACCTCAAATCGCAATCTTCGGGTGTTTTGACTCAATTCTTGGACTTTATTTCGTACGGCTACATGATCGACAACGTCATTTTGATGATCACCGGAACCTTGCACGATAGAGATAGAAACGAGATTTTGTCAAAGTGCCACCCCTTGGGCTTGTTTGATACCTTGCCTACTTTGACAATTGCCAGCGACATCGAGAGCTTGTATAATACGGTGTTGATCGACACTCCATTGGCTCCGTTCTTCAAGAATTGCGTGAGCCCCGACGACTTGGACGACTTGAATATCGAGATCATTAGAAATAGGTTGTACAAAAACTACTTAGAAGCGTTTGTCGAGTTTATTCAAAAGGAGTTCACCGGTCCTGACTCGGAAATCATGTTGAGATTGTTGAACCTCGAAGCCGACAAAAGAGTGATAAATATCGCTGTCAACTCGTTGGGAAACGCCGACTTTACCAGCAACGACAAGTTGGACTTGTTCCCGGCTTTTGGGAAGTTGTACCCGACATACCACGGCGAGTTGTCTCAGATCGACGACTTTGAGCAGTTGAAGCTTGTGGTGGAAAACGTCGAAGAGTATAAAGAAATCTTCAATGAGAACGGCGACGGCGGAAAAAACTTGGAGGACTGGTTCTATTTGCTTGAAATGAAGGCTTGTAAGAACGCATTTACCCAGCAGTTCACCCTTTCTACTGTGTGGGCCTGGTTAAGATCGAAGGAACAAGAAGTGCGTAACATCACCTGGATTGCCGAATGCATTGCCCAGAACCAAAAAAACAGAATCGAAAATTACATCTGTGTTTAACTTTATTTCTATTGATTAACAAATTAAACGTATAATATTATAAAACATAATTACATGAAGTATATATAATTATAATACATATAATTGTAAAGTATCTATGTATGTACATGATATGTTACTTGTTTGATATCTTAAATACTCAAGTCGGTTGTCGGATCATTTTCGTACTATGGAAATAGGTTTAAGGCCATTAAAGCGAGCTCCGAAGACATGGGCGTGTAACGTAAAACACTTGAGACTCGAGTAGATAAATCTACTATGTCTGCCCGTCGATCGACATTTCTTTAGTCTTGACCATCCTGGATCCTAGTAGACTTTCAGATTCGTATCAGAGTGGGATCTTTATAATCTAATGTCTTAAATAGAATGACAATCACTCATATAGTAGTCATAATAAGCCTAATTAAATTCAACAGCTTCTCATAAAGTGGTCATGAAATGAATCTGTAATTTTATATCAACCGGTATTCATTATCTGTTTATCTATCATTCAGTAGTACTTCACTATGATCCTCGCTATAACAGATAACTTTCAGCAACTCATTCACTCATTTATAGGAAAAGTGGCACTTCTATTTCACTGGTCTTTGTCTTTCTCTTCCTCTTGTCATCAAAATAAGGCACCTGTCTCTTTCTTGTTATCTTCGCGCCACTAGCCTTTTCTATAAGAGTATACTCTTCAGGAGAAATACGATGGTACTCTAGTCTTTCTTCCTCTAAAATAGACTTGACATAATCACTCGACATCTGATCAAAGTCTTCGTTCTCCATGTAGTTGGACACTTCCAACATGTTGAATGTAATGAGAGTACCGGTGTATGTCTTGAGCTGAGAATTTTTACACAAGAGCTGGATGGATAAAACTCCATTGGTGTCTTTGAGCATTTTGCACTTGGAAGAGAGCTTTACAGCCTTGAATATTTTGATGAAAGTGGAGAAAGTGTAGCAGGATATTAAAGCCGTGTTAGTCTGAACCATATTTTCTTTGTTATTCTCGTAGAGAACAAGTTTCTCCAAAATGGTCTTTTCGGTTGGAAAGATAAGTTTCAGGTGGCCGATGGGGCCCTTGGAGATAAAGTTGAGCTGTGTATCGTAGAAATGGACGTTTGAATTGACCATTTTTAGTGGCTTATAGCCTCCAGATTCGCCTAGCGTTCTTTTTTCGTTGGACATGAATATATACAACTCGGAGGTGTTGATCTGGTGGAGATCGCCAAGAAGATTGGAGAGAACGTCGCTTTTTAGCATCAACTCTGCCTGGATCTGATTGTGGTTTATAGTCAATGACTGTTCAGTTGAGTCGTAAGGGTATGCGAAATCGGTATAGAACGTCAAAAACTCGATTTTTTCACTCATCAAGTTGTCTTCAAATTCTACCACAAGGGGACTGCCGTCTCCATTATAGGTGATGTAGCATGTGACGGAGTCTGGAGCCGCAGTGGCTGTTGTTGAGGAGGACGAAGGGGCAGTTTTGGGTTTGGATGCAATGCTGGAAGCTACTGACGAAAAGGCGTCACTAACCATGGAAATATCTATGCCTAGGCGAAGTTCGACACCTTCTGGTGGAGATGCAATTTCCATGTCGTTTTGATCTTTTATCACAAAGTTGTATTGGGAGAACAATGACGGGTCAATGCTGAGCTGGACGTTGCTCACATGGTTGTATTCCGAGTATACCACTAACCCTGAGGGCCTGATGATCATAAGTGCCTGACTATTGATGGCAGTGATGGCCGAGAACACATCATACAAATGGCCCACTTGGGACGTGCACGCCGTGAACGAAGCCAGCGTTCGGCCACCACCACTCGGTTCATCTAGCACCTCATGGTTCTCATGTTCACTGTCCTGACTCGCTACAAACAAGCCGTTCATGTTTGCAACTAACTTTTATCTGTTTGCAACTCCAATTTTTTCGTGCACCTGATACGAGCCAGGGGCGCCAAGACCAGCCAAGCCAATGAGAGCAAGAAAGAGCGACCAGACTACTCAGACTTCAGACTATTCAGACTATTGGAAGAGCTGAAAGAAGTGTAGATATCATATACAATGTGTAAGATATAATATGTAATACATGATATGTAGCACATAATATGTGTATGACTTGTACTTCTTATAACTTGTATGCATTATCTTCTTTTACGGCTATGCATCGGTTACAGCCTACCTGCAGTACTGTGCTGCACCGATTTATAAATTATCAAGCAGAGACAACAACATTAATGGTAGAGACTGGAATTGGATAATGCCTTGGCATCAACTAGAAGTAAGTCGGGTCAACACACACGTTGAATGTGTTCATGTTGTAATATGTTGATATGTCAATATTCAATCTGTCGGCACCTGTCGGCATCCATTGCTTCTGTACTAACTACTTTAGCTTGAGAAGGCACATATTGCTTATGCCTGTGTGGGGATATTTTCCACCATCTTTTCGCTACTTTCGCTATTTGTCAAAGAGCGGTTGTATATCGGTGAAGCCACTGTTGCTTCCATCGCCGGTCTTATTCTAGGGCCGAATTGTCTCGGCTGGTTCGACCCGTTGTCGTGGGGAAACACAGAGTATATCACGTTGGAGATATGTCGGATAGTGTTGTGTATTCAGATTGTGGCGGTGGCGGTCGAATTGCCCCGTAAGTATATGAAAAAACACTGGCTATCGGTCATGATCTTGTTGTTGCCTGTCATGACCTGTGGATGGTTGATAGTGGGCCTTTTTATATGGGTGCTTATTCCTCATTACAACTATTCCGATGCGTTATTGGTCAGTGCATGTGTTACCGCCACAGATCCCATTTTGGCGGCCGCGGTCGTCGGTAAAGGTAAGTTTGCCGAAAGAGTGCCGGGTCATTTGAGGAACTTGTTGTCTGCTGAGTCTGGGTGTAACGACGGAATGGCGTTTCCGTTTATCTTTTTGAGCTTAAATATGGTTCTTCATCCCGGAAATGTGCACGAGGTGTTCAAGGAATGGTTTCTTATCACCATTCTTTATGAGTGTGTTTTCGGGTGTATTTTGGGGGTGGTTATAGGCTATATTGCTCGAAAAGCAGTGGCGTTCGCCGAAAAAAAGAACTTGATTGACCGTGAATCGTTCTTGGCCATCTTTATCTTTATTGCTTTCAACTCTGCTGGCATTGGCTCCATGTTGGGAGTCGATGACTTGTTGGTATCGTTTGCTGCCGGCACCGCTTTTGGCTGGAACGGTGACTTTGCCAAGAAAACAGAAGAGTCCCATGTCTCTACGGTCATTGACTTGTTGCTCAACTTGGCTTTCTTTGTGTATTTCGGAGCAATCGTGCCTTGGGCTGACTTTAACAAGGGCTCGCTTAGTTTGAACTGCTGGAGACTAATTATATTGGCTATAGTCATTATCTTCTTACGGCGTGTTCCTGCTGTGGTGGCGTTGAAACCGTTTACTCCGGATGTCAAAACTTGGAGAGAAGCGTTCTTTTGTGGCCATTTCGGACCCATTGGTGTAGGGGCTATATTTGCTGCTATTTTGGCTAGAAGAAACCTTGAGGAGCACCATTTTGACCAATTCACTCCTTTGAACGAAATCCCTCCTCGCGACCATCCTCATTTCTTGTTGCTAGCCACCATTTGGCCCATAGTATGTTTTATTGTAATAACTTCGATTATAGTCCATGGCTCTTCGGTGGCAGTTCTTACCTTGGGTAAAAGACTTAATAGAATGGCCATCACCATGTCTTTCACCACCACCAATACCCAAGACCAGGGCCCTACTTGGATGTCGAGATTACAAAAATTGGACAAG
Organism: Suhomyces sp. yHKS641; assembly: GCA_030705105.1. Lineage (NCBI taxonomy): Eukaryota > Fungi > Ascomycota > Pichiomycetes > Serinales > Debaryomycetaceae > Suhomyces > Suhomyces sp. yHKS641. The sequence goes on along the minus strand of JANIWR010000014.1, from coordinate 186,066 downwards.
GTTTCTACCTCGTTCTCCTTGCAAAGAGTCGATACAATGGCTCCTTCTGTGGATGAAAATCTCCCGAAAAACAATACTATTGAAACCAGTGGAATCAAAGTGAGACCAGCTGGCGGAGCCAAGAGAAGAAAGCATAAAAAGAAAAAGAGAAGAACTGATACTTTGAAAAAGACTTTATCAAGAGCTACTGACAATGAAAAGGATGTTCAGACTACTCCGGAAAGACACAGACCTCATACCGAATTCTTACAATTGGGAAAGAACGATCATGCAACCTCCACTCCTGATACACCCACCAAGGAAGAGTATGACTCGTCTTCTAACCAGCAATCTAAAGAGCAGGATATTGCTGACATGAACGAAGAGGAACTTGCAAATAGAAAGGATTGTAAGCGACCTATACCCACCAGTGCCTACCAAGAAGGCCCCAATGTGATTATTGAAGACCAAAACGGTGAGGTTATCAATACTGTCACGATAGACGAGTTTGAGGATATCGAAGGTAAGGACGAGTTGATCCTCAAAGACCGTGAGCCAAACCATGAACCCTCCAATGATTCTCGAAGTGTACATTCAATGGAATCGTTGAGAAGACGCATGACCCAATACTCGTCCTTATCAGAGTCTGGCTCAGAGACTTTACCAGAAAACGAGCCAGCTGCAAGTGCCAGTTCGGACCGTAAAATGCCTGGAGAGGGAAAGAAAAAGACTTATTACAGTAAAGATGGCAGTAAGAGGAAGGTGTTTGCTTTCCAGGTCGATAACCTTATTGTGATTGAAAACGAGGAAGGAGAGATTATCAGAAGGTACAGAGTGAAACCTCACAACCAGAGACCTAGATCCACCAGTATTGTGGACAAAGCTTTGTCCTTGGTAGGTATTAAGCCCAAGGATAAAGGGACTGAAAGCACTCCTGAAGCTTCAGCCATTCCTGATAATCCTCCTCAGCCACTGGACTTATTGGTAGTGGAGCACGATAAAAAAGATCCAAACTCTCCTCTCAATGACCCTGAGGTGGAGAACAGAGTCGAAAACAAGTTGACCAAGATCTTAGCCAAAAACTCCCAAAAACACGGTCGCACTGCTATATCTGGAAACCCGGCAATTGCAGAGTATCTGGAAGATGAAGAGCATTCACAAGATTCTGAAGCGAACGATGAGGATGAGGACGACGAGGACGAGGTTCATGAAACCGAAGTAGAAAAGAGGAGAAGGTTGGCAGCTTTGGGTCTCTCAAGAAGAAACGAAAGCGACGAAGAGGAATAAGCATTTGCCCAATTAATCTTGCAATTAAAATACCCCAAATCATCATAAATCCCACGACTTCCGGGAATGAGTAGATGAACTTTATTTAAATTAGAGTCGATAGTGAACATGCATTAAACGTATAAGAGATCGCGAATCAAATACTGGAGTAAGTTGAATTGTAGAATTGTTGTATAACACTGCTTACTTCAGTTTTAATGTCAAAATTAAACTTGATAAATGCTGTGTAAACATCCTAGCAAAGACACATTGAAGCTTATTTCGATCTTTCAGCAAGAAGTACATGGCATTTTAATTTAATTTATATAAACTTCTCTTGACACTATAACTACCCATTTGAATAGTTACAGTTTTTGCAATAATTTTGCATAAATTTTTCAATAAATTTAGATTTCAGTAGAAAAAGAGTTGGGCCAACATTCAAGTATCATTTCGGATCAACAAGACTTCTTGAGGTAGTTGTCTCCGAGCTCTCTCAATAAAATATAATTGATTCATACGTTTTATCGGTTTAATAATTCTTTTGAGTTTTAATTTAGTTTGACTTAATATATTCTATTATCTGTTATAATTATCTATTTTACTATGAGTCAACTAGATTTGCTGCTATGAATGGTATTGTGTCTGTTTTGTGTCTGTATTGGGTCTGGTATTGGATCTAGGTGGTGTCTGTATACCTGTATCCCATACAACTTCATCTAGTAACTTCAGGAATTTTTCTCCTCAAGAAAACTCCCGGTGGCCAAGCTGGCTAAGGCGCGAGACTGTAATTAAACCAAGTAATCTTGAGATCGGGTGTTCGACTCACCCCCGGGAGATTTCGCCACGCCTTCATGGCCAAGTTGGTAAGGCACCTCACTAGTAATGAGGAGATCGTCAGTTCGAATCTGGCTGAAGGCATTAATTTTTTTCCGTGACCGGCTGCGGATTACGTAACTAAGCCACCATCCCACAGGCTGCAAAAAGAAATTGGGTGCGCAAAACTCTTGGCGCTAAGAAACATTACCACCCAGGGTTGTGCACGACCGTATCAAGCTGTTTTGAAAACTCTTGGCTCCCTAATATATATAAACGAGGAGAACCACGGTGGCCCCGCACCCAAATTAAACATAAACAGTTATTTAGTGCTCCTTTGATTCATATATATCAGAACACATCTGATTCACCTATTGAACATTCATATACTTGTTCTGAAATACTAGTTCTGATAAGATCTTAGGTTTTCGCAATGAATTACAACTTACACCCGTTATCATATTTGAATGCCTCATCCAACACAAACAAGGATAATGGCACAACTCCAAAGTCGTTGGAGTCGGAGTTGGACATAGATCTCGAGTCGGATTCTCCTTCCACATGCACGACTTCGTCCCCTAACAACAACGAAGGAAGTCCGCAATCTTCATTCACATCCAACTCCTCAGCAAACTCTCCTATCACAGACTCAAAGAGACACACCGGCAGCAGTCAACAATACCAGCAAAACTACGAGCAACAGCCTCAGCAACAACTGTACAATTACCCAAACACCTATAATGCTGAAACCGACCCTTTGACACATATGTTCAATGACAAGCAGCAAGCTGTTAATGTACCTGCAGCTATGGAAGAAAAGCCCAAACCAAAGAAATCATACAAGAAAATCAAGGACGAGGACTTGATGGGCCCATTTACTTGTCACTGGGGCACTTGTACGACTGTTTTTGAGACTCCAGAGCTTTTGTATGACCATCTTTGTGATGACCACGTAGGTCGCAAATCTTCCAACAACTTGTCTCTTACGTGTGACTGGGAAAATTGTGGAACGTGTACGGTCAAACGTGACCATATCACCTCTCATTTGCGTGTTCATGTTCCATTAAAGCCATTCCACTGTGACTTGTGTCCAAAGAGCTTCAAAAGACCGCAGGATTTGAAGAAACACTCCAAAATCCATGCCGATGACAATCCCAAGAAGTTGAAGAAGCAGCAGAAATTGTTATTGAAGCAATTACAAAAGGAGGCCAAGGAAAGAGCAAAAATGGGCGACGACATGTTTTCCGGTGAAAACGGCGCTTTGCCATACCCTGGCCAAGCATACCATCCTGGATACGGGTATGACAGCGGCGCTTTCAACGGCAGCTATCCTGTGGCTCAGCATCAAGAATACGACCAAATGTCCAGAAAGAGAAGATTCGACAACAATCTGGACAACATGTATGTTGTGAACTCGATCTTGAACGAATTCAATTTCCAGGGTGTTAGTGGTAATGCCGCCCTTCACAACAATATTTCTGACTACTCTCACAAGAAACTGAGACAAGAAGGTGCTCCTCAATACAATATTGATGTGTTCAACAAGTTGAACCACTTGGATGTGCATCATCACCAACCTCAACAACCTCCACAACAACAACCAGTTGCTAACCCAACTGGTCCTTCTGCGACTGAATCCAATGGCAATCCGTCTTCGATTTACGAAGCCGAAAAGTTCTTCAACTCTTTATCTTCTTCCATTGACATTCAATACCAAAACATGGCTGGTTCTCAGTACCAAGCTCCAGCTCCACAGATTGCTCCTCAAGCACATGGTCAACAACCATTATACCCATCATTGCCACACTTGAGTACTGCCAAGCCATACAACAACCAACAATACTATAGCCACAGCAGTAGCAACAGCAGCATTGCCCCCAACTATCCTCAAATCAACAGAAACCTCAGCAATCCATATGCCAACCACCACCACCAGAACGGTTTCTACAGTCACTCAGTTGGCCAGGACTTTGGCGGTGTTTCCACCTACCAGAGATCAGGACAAGCTTTGGATAAAGAAGAGAGCGAGGAGGCAAGTGAATCTTCAGAATCAGATTCTGAATACGAATCTTCCGATTCCGAATCTACCACCAGTGATGATCTTGAGAACATGTTCAGTAAAATGAACATCAAATCGTCCGAGTTCACCTTGGAAGAAGTGGCCAAACACAGAGAAATGATCCGCTTGGTGTGTTCGTTCTTGAGAAAGACCATTGAGGAAAAGGAATCCAACTCGGAATCGAGGTCTGAAGAATCCACACCTGCTACTGGTGGCAGTGGATTGTATCCAACCATCGCTGCTTTTTAAGTGGTGACAAGTCAGGAACTCATGGGATAGGTTATAAGTTTGCGTTTTACTCCGAAAGGAGATTCAGTTCTAAATACATTAATGAATGATATTTGATTTATACAATGTAGTTATATGTTTCGGAGATTCAGTTCTATACACAATTAAATGAGTTATATACAATGTAGCTAGTAGGTTTCGGAGATTATTCCCGAGCCTAATACTTGGTTGTCGTGGTATAATACAAGGTTTTGACCGGGAGCCATGGCGCGGGCCTTTTCTGTTAGTTCAAGAGTAAAAGTATTGGACTGTTGATTCCATTCGATGTGCTTTACTTTTATAGGCACCTGTAAAGAACGATACTGGAGCAGTAACCCCTGGAGGTGCTTCAAGGGCGAGATCCACTCCCAGTCCACAACAGAGATCTTGTCACTGAATAGTTTTGGGTTGTTTCCTCCCTTGACTATAATCAACTCGTTTCTCTCGAAATCCTTCTTGCTCACAAACCAAACGCCCTTGTATTTGGGGTCTCCCTGCGGCATAGAGACCGTTGATTTCTGGCCGATGGTACAATGCCACAAGCCCTGATGGGTTCCCCAAACCTTGCCGTCTTCAGTGACAATATTGCCCGGATTGGGCTCTATGTACTCATTGAGAAACTCTCTGAAGTTCTTTTGGTCTTGACCCACAAAGCAAAGACCCTGGGAGTCGGGTTTATCTGAAGTATGAAGGTTTAGTTGCGCCGCCATTTTTCGCACTTGCGGTTTTATGTAGTTGCCAATGGGCATGAGAACACGAGAGAGGACTTCGCGGGGTACGGTAGCGAGGTAATACGACTGGTCTTTGGCCTGGGAGTATCCTCGAAGGAGATGGAACTCGCCCGACGGACGGTGCTTCATGACTCGGGCGTAGTGGCCCGTCACCAACCACCATTTCTTGGGGTTGTGGGTGAATTTTTGGGACAAATGCTCGATCATCTTGCCGAATTTCACGTACTTGTTGCACCCAGTATCGGGGTTTGGGGTCAAGCCCTGTTGATACATGTGGATCATGGGTTCGAACACCTCGTTCCAGTACTCCTTCTCGAAGTTGACTCTCTCACACGGGATTCCCAACGACTTACATACTTTTTGGACGTCATTCCAGTCACTCTCGGTGCACTTGGCGGTCTGCGACCAGTTGGCCATGTAGATGCCTCGCACGTTGGGGTACTTTTGGGCGTAGAGGGCGGCTGCAACCGAGGAGTCCACCCCGGAGCTCATGGCGATGATGATTTCGTCGTGTATACCAGGCTCTGGTTGTTCGTAATCGGGAGAAAGAACATTGACGGGATGGTCAGTAATCGGTGAGGTGGAGTAGCGGGCCACTGCCGGTGTAAAGCATTTTAAGTTGAGTTTGCTAAGCCGTGGTCTCACGAAACAAGATAGTCTATTCATATCATTAGTGAGATGAGTGATGAGATGATGAGAGATGAGATGAGATATGATGATCTAGTGTGAGAGTAGAAAAGAGAATAGTGTGAAAATAGTGAGCAGCGAGAAATAGTGAGAATACTGAGTGCGACTAAATACTGAATGCGACTAGCGAGAAAGTGAGAAAATACTGAATGGACTAGCGAGAATAGCGAGAAAGTGAGAAGTGATTAGCGAGAAATAGTAGGGAGCGAGAAATAGTAGGGAGCGAGAAGAAAGTAGACATCAGTTAGTGCCATATATATTTTAGCTAGTGGAGAGGGTACTGGTGAGGTACTGGGGTTCTAGTCATAGGTTGTATAAGTTGCCACTATCTCGGCTACTGCACTATCTCTGTACATCTCTTCGTGTGATCCCCAGTGTTTGGTAATCACCTTGTATGGTACATCAGTTTTGTCCAAAAACGCCTGGAGCAAATGTGTCTGGTTCAACGAAAGCAACTCGTCATCTAAGGAGTGGAGTACCAATACGTTTTTCGGAGTGATATCTTGCGGCACCTGGTGTTTCCAAGACAATTGCGTGGCGTGCTCAGGCTCGGTGAATGCCAAAGAAACAAACGAATTATAGTCAGGATATTCCTTGACTAATTCAGCAATATCGTAGATCCCGTCCAAGAACACCACATTGGCTATAGTGAAAGCTTGCACCCGAATTTCCGGTAAAAACCGTCTCCAATTGAGAAGCTGCAATATCAAAGTGGCTCCTGCCGAGTGGCCCACCAAAGTGAAATCCGTCACTTTGTAGGTGTTAGCAATGTATTGTAAAGCTGTCCACACGTCCAACAAATGGACAGGATGCTTTATTGAAGGAGATAAACGATAGTTGATCCCAAACAAGTTCTTGTTGGCATACTTGAGCTTCATATAGCTAGTCATATCTCTGAAATCATCAAACGTATTGCGGGCGTCCACCCATGCCCCACCATGAACAAACACATATGTGGAGTCGTTGGACTCGCTATAGTTGAAGATCTTGATACTCTGAAGCGGGTCGTCCCCATATTTACAAATCGCACCCAGCATGACCTACTTATCTACCCATCTCTACAATTCTTATTGATTTCGCGAATTTTTCACATTTTTCAGTTTACAAGAATTCGTCACTTCGTAAATTAGTACATATAAAACCACTGTCCAAGTGGATAGAATGACCAATAATCAAGACTAGCTTAATAAAACAATCAAGAAATAAACTTGTAATTTTCATCTTTTCTCCACTTCAAGCCCAATGTAGTATTGACATCTGACCCACGGTTTTACAGAAACTTTTATATTTATATCAATACAGGCTCTTTTCTCCCTCTTGAAACATACACATCAATAAAATAAACTAGGGAAAAGGCACACACAAATTCAGTTAGTAAGAAATAAAACTAGTAACGGGTTGGAGATCTGTCACGGGTGTAAGAATCTCTGTCATCTCTACGGAAGTTACCACGGTCACCCCCTTCGTATCCACCACGGTCACCACGGTCGTATCCACCACGGCCACCTCTGAATCCACCACGGTCGCCACCTCTGAATCCACCACGGTCACCACCACTGAATCCACCACGGCCTCTGAATCCACCACGGTCGCCGCCTCTAAATCCACCTCTGAATCCACCACGGTCACCACCACGGAAGCCTCCACGGCCACCTCTGAATCCACCACGGTCAAATCCACCTCTGAATCCCCCTCTACGTGGTGGAGGTGGGACAAATGGAGAGGTGTCTTCTTCAGCATTGATTTCGGTACCTTGGAACTCAGCCTTGTCCAACAATGGAATAGAAGTTTCCAATTCTTCACCAGAACCAAATTCTAATGCACCAATAACTTCACCGCTTTCGTAATCTCTGAACACTTTGGCGAAGGTAGGAGTGACACTAGTCTTTTCTCTGACGAAATCCTTGAAATCTTGCCATGCGGTACCGTCTGGCAAGTTGGTGACCTTGACTCTGAATTTTCCACGGGTGTCTTCCTTCTTTTCACGGGCGATTTCAACAAGCAATTCTTGACCGTTGAACTCGGTGTTGTTTAATGTTTCAACTGCAGTGGTGGCTTCTTCAGGACTTTCGAAAGTGACGAAGGCAAATCCCAGCATCAATTGAACATCAGTAACTTTACCGGCAGCAGCGAAATGTTCTTCAACTGCTTCACGTTCAACATCATATAACGGTCTCACAAATACTTTAGATAACTCGGCCATCTTGTTTTTATTATAACCAACAAATATATTCTAAAAAAGAGTAGATGGCTTTGGTTGTTTATAAATAGTGTAGGGAATTTGCTGGCATCGTGAAATTTTAATCGGTGCGCGCACGTTGGGATGGCGTGGAGCGAGAATTAGAGAGATGGGGTATAGGAGGTCACGAATTTGAGGAGATGCGTGCAATTGGGAGAGTACAGATGAGAGAGCACAGATGAAAGAGCACAGATGAGACAGCACAGATACGCCAATGTCCTAATTACTCTTTCGACACGAGTATAAGGTGTCATGTTCATGGTGGCTACCGTGGCACAGTGGCACGAACGGTGGCCGCACGCAGTAGTGTACTGTAGTTCCGCAGTTAGGGCTGGGCGGCCCTGGCGGAGATAAGGAGGAGCGTAGGGCGAGCGACGGGAAGCGATGAGACGAAAGCGACGAGAGGAAGAGAAAGCTGTAGAATAGTGAACGCTTATACAGTCTATTGAAGTCCCACGCGTCCATGTCGTACCACTTAATCGCTCACAACTCAACTGTTCAGCGGCTGCGGACGCAGGCACGCCTTGAACAGCCTCGTGAACAGCCTCGCTTCCTCAGATAATATTACCGCATTCAATATTATGGACTATAAATTGGCTGCAAATCGCGGTAATTTTTACAACCATCTTACAACCATTTTACAACATTAAATATTATACCGATTATATTAAAATAAAGCGAAATTAGGGAACTGAACAACAAGAAAGTACAAATAGAGATACATGATCGTCTGAAAACAATTAATTAAAGATCTTCTTGAAAAATCTGCTTATGGATCCTCTTTTCTTTTCCTTTTCCTTCTTGGTAGAAGCAGATTTGGCTGTGGCTGGAGTTGGCTTTGGTTTTTCGATCTGAGCCTCTTGTTTTAATCTGGCAGCTTCGGATTCGGTAGGCTTGATTTCTTCTACAGTAACGTCTTCACCTTCTTGGGCAACAATAGCTTCCTCGATTTTTTCAGTGGTGTCGCCTTGAACACCTTGAGCAATGACAATCTCGTCATCGGAATCTTCGGCATCTTCTGGCTTGGATTCAGATTTAGGCTCGGTTGCAGCCACTGGGGCAGCCTTGGATACTGGAGAAGCATCGACTTCTTTCTCGGGGATTGGTTCGGTGGCTTCTTTGGCTATGACCGGATAAGTTGGTTCTTCTTTGGTGACTGGGTCCACAGGAACAGGCTCATTTGAGTCAGTAGCAGCGCCAGTAGCAACAGGAGCAGAACCAGCAGCAACAGCAGCTGCTTCGTCAGCAGTAGCATCTTGTTCTTTACTGCTAGCAACAGGAGTCTTTGGTTCTTCAGCTACTGGAGCAACTGTTTCTTCTTTGACTGGGGTGGCGGGTTCGGCATTGACTTCCTTGGAAACAGGAGCAATTGGCTCGACTTCTTTGGCTGGGGTGGCGGGTTCGGCATTGACTTCCTTGGAAACAGGAGCAATTGGCTCGACTTCTTTGGCTGGGGTGGCGGGTTCGGCATTGACTTCCTTGGAAACAGGAGCAATTGGCTCGACTTCTTTGGCTGGGGTAGCTGGTTCGGCATCGACTTCCTTGGAAACAGGAGCAATTGGCTCGACTTCTTTGGCAGAAGCTGGAGCAGAAGCAACAGCTTCAGGCTTAGAATCAACGGCAGCTGGGGCAGAAACGGCAGATCCAACAGCGGCACCACCAATGGCAGCACCACCCACGGCAGCAACAGCAGCAGCTTTAGCGTCCTTATCTTTTTCCTGTTCTTTAGCTTCGTTATCTTTTTCCTGTTCTTTAGGATCCAAAGTCTTGGCCTGTTCTGTTGTTCCAACGACAGGTAAGAATTCTGCGTTGGATTCAACAATGGACTCAGGACCTTCAGACTTGGCTCTGGCATCAGACTCGGATTCGGTGGTGGTTTCGATGCCAGCAGCTCCTGCAGCAGCGGCAGCTTCCTTCTTCTTCTTCTTGGCTTTGTATTGAGAACGCTTAACTTTCTTCTTTTGCTTCTTCTTTTCAGCGGCTGACAAGTTTCTGGAGTCAACATCTTCAACAGTAGCAAAGGCGGCCAACTGTTCCTTGTTTTGTGGAACAAAAACGCCTGGTTCACCAGCTACACTGGCACCCTGACCTTCAGATTTAGGCAATACAGTGGTGGAAACATCGTTTTTAGGTGGCTGGGAAACCAATAATCCTCCAGCTTCTGGTATTTTGGACGAAGTGACACCTTCTAATTCATGCAAATCAGACTTTTCCAAAACGTTGTTGTCAATGCCAGCATCGTCTTGAGTAACTCTTTGGGATTGCGATACCAACCATTCTCCATCAACAATGTATTTATATAAGATTCTGTTGGTTTCAAAGTCGGTTGGAAGTGGAACCACTAACTCAAACGAGCCATCAGCTTGTTTGACGAGTGGAAGTGTCTTACCCCAATTGTCGAAAGTACCGGTAACGATGACTTCTTCTGGACCTTTAGGCCTAAAATGTTAGTAAACCTTGGAATGAATAGTCTCGATAGCGAGAGTTCTTGCCCCCGATAACTTGAGTTTTTCGGACATTGAACGAGTGATTGCTTGAAAAGACGGGCCAGAGACAATCGGGCAAGAACAGCAAACACATTCGGCAAGTCACATACCATTTAAACGTATATGTAGACATGATAACTACTAAAGAAAGATGGTTGTATCTACTGGAAAGGTTTTCGTGTGAGTTCGCAATTTTTGGTCTTTGCCCATCCAGTAGGTGCACTTCCTAAATGGGCAACAGATCGTGACCCGCTCTGCTGCCTCTCGTCCCAATGTAGCATGTGGCTGGCTTGACGAGGCGATGCAGGACGTAGCGGGCTCGTAACGCCAAGGGCAAAGCCCCGTGAACATGACGCAAAGCACGTGACCAGCAATAGCTGCAAAATCTCCATATACTTTTATGGCCATTGTTAAATTAACCTTTAAAGAGACTAAATACACTATATTTAATGAACTTACAACGAAGACCATTACGAAATGCTGAAAGTCGAATGAATTGACGTGTAATATGAAGTTTTTTTATTTTGAGTAGAGCGAAGTACTTATTTTAAGTAGAAACGTACTTTTATTTCAAGTAGGAGAGAAGAACTGGGAGAAGACAGAGCGAATGAGAAGCGGCAATCACAATCAAGCCGAGCCACATCCGGAAATAGTAGACTTCAAACACCTTGGAGTGGGTAAATGCCAATACGAATATTCCTATGAGTTTAGTGAGGGTAATACCGGTGAAAGTAGTAGGACCTACCGATACCAATGCGTTCAATGAAGAGTCTGCAGGAACGTCTTCTTCATTTTCTCTTAAGGAGGCTTTGGTGATGTGCACCCCAAATTCCACCGCCAAACCACCACATATGACCAAGTTCACCAAAGACACCGCATTTATGGAGATTCCGGCTATGGCCATCACTCCTCCCATATCTATCAACTCCAACACCACTACAAAGGACAAGATTCCAGCTCTTTTCCACCCCAAGATTAGCATGCTGATAAGGAAGATTACCAGCACAGCCAACCCGAGGAGCACAAATGTTTGGCGGACGATGGACTGGTACTGGACAAAAAACACGTAGAACGGCGAAAACGCAAACACATCTATGTCGTGGTGCTCCTTGATCTCTTCAACTATCCGGAGCGAGTTTTTGTACGCCACAATGAAGTCGTTTTGGGACCGTAACGGCTGGTGCCCGGCCCTGAAATAGCTGGCACTGATACTACTGGAGGTGTATGCTATACTGGTGCCGTAAGGAGCCCTTCCACCCAAGGGACAAGGATCACTGGGCTCTCGTATCCACTGGTTAAAGTAAGCCATGAACTCTTTTCCCTCCGGAAGCCCTTCCATGGTGGCATTGTATGGAGGTGAATGGTCCTTGTAGCACGGTACACATTGACGTGACGGCGTTGTGGGAGTACAAAATTCTGGTTGGAAAGCACCGAATCCCGAGAGCGACAGTTTCTTTACTCTACAGCATTCGTCCAAGTCTGGGTTGAGCCATCCCAAAAAGTCGTCGAGCCAGTTCGAAGCAGGGTCAGCAAGAGTGGAAACGTTGCTTCTCTTGTATTCCTGTTCCAAGATGTTTGCTACCGAGAATTCGTCACAGCTGCCGAACTTGCCGCAAAGCAACTGCTGGTTTTCCCGAGCAGTGACATCCAAGTCTTTGACGACAAAAAAGACGGGCGGACCCACGTTCAAGTGCTTGTAGACCGAGTTGAAATAGTTGATAAGGTACGAATCTTGAGGCAAAACAAGTCTCTGGTCAAAGCCCACCTCGATATTGGGCCACAAACTGAGAGAAAGTCCCGTCCAAAGCAAGAAAGCGGTCAATATTTTTGGTTTGACAGTCTTGGCGAGAATCCAAGGACCGTAACTATTCTGGAAGTATTCGCCTAGGCTCCACCTGTTTTTGGTGGCTGGCACTGAATCTAGTTGGATCCATGGGGCAATGTCCAATCTCCGAGCTTCAAGTCGTCTTTGGTCAAGCGAAAGCAACGCCACGAATCCCGTCATTTGCAACAGGAAGTTGATCAAAATGGAACCGGCACTGTAGTAAGCAAAGTTCTTGACGGCAGGCATATCGACGGTCGAGGCAATCAAGAACATGGAGAACTGCAACGTTGCACTCAAAAGACATGAGGGACCCACCTTTTTCAAGGTCTGGGAGATCCTATATTCTATGGAAGAATGGGGCAACAGCTTATTGTTAAGCTCAAGCTCATGTACAATTAGAAAGATGTTGTCGACACCAATTGCCAATACCAAGAAAGGAATTACTTCAGCAATAATCAAGGTCGACTTGAGTCCTAGCATCGCACAGAGCCCTGCCGAAGACAATATCGATAAGAGAATTATGAAAATTCCCCCCAATCCCAACAGAAACCTTGTTCGGACCAAGTAGCTGATATGACTTGATGGCCAGTAACCTCCCAAGGCCAAGGAAGCATACAAAAACATGACGATGTATGAAATCACCACAATTTTGATGTCGGTGTTGGTGGATTTGTTGAGCTCTTCGGTCAAAGAAACCTCGGTGCTATAAGCAATATTCAAGTCCGGGCGCTCTTTCTGAAGCTGCCGCACCCACAATTGAAGCAGGTGTTCGTAGTCTTCGGAATTTTGGGTGTGCTGGGTGTCTGACAGGTTATTGTTGACTAGAATAGTGACTGTGAACGCTTTCGACTCAAGAACGTCGTCGTTCTCGAAAAGAACATTCTTCTTAAGGGGCTGTTGAAAAGTAGGCAAGCAGTTTACCGGAGAATCAGCGCATTCTTTCAAGCTGTGGGCCCAACTATTCTCATCAAGATAGTCGATATTGCCCTGGAAATACTGCGTGAACGACTGAATTCCACACGTTTCGCCGAGTGGCTTGAAGCAAATGTCGGACAACAGCACATTACCATTGATTTGTTCAAGCTGCAGCTCTTTTTCGAACCACCACTGGATGTTTGGCCAGGTCAAAATGGGTTTTTCGTCTTTGGAACTGATAATAAGCTGTTCGATCCTAAACCATTCGCCAAAGTGGGACTCAAAGTACTGCATGTTTAATAGAGCCGGTTCTTGTGGACTGACCCATAGGTTGATGGGATTGGTTTCTAGGTCAAGCACAGTAAGGCCCAGTAATAATAATGCGGAACACAATAAACTGACGGCTATAGTGGTGCCAGGAAAAGAAGCACAGATATAAGCCAGGCGCTCAAATATGTTTTGCACCTTTTCGAGAATAGCACTTTGAATAGTATTCTGTGACGAAGCAGGCGTACGATCCTGCAAAAGAGCGGATGTTTCGTCTTCGCTTTCAGCATTCGAAGCAGCTGCTGTTCTTCGTCTTTTTGCCAAATTTATGTGGAAAATACCCAAAGCAGCAATAAATAGTATCCACACTGTAATAACCCAAAATGAGAAGCATGGAAGTGGTCCTACGTAGCATCTTTTGTTATAGTCCTTAAACGGCGGAAGAGTAGGACACGATTGGGCACAATCAGAACAGGCACATTTATACTCTGGATCGTCACACGGTTTCATTTCTCCCGTGCGAGGAACCAAACCCGCTTCACTGCTACTATTGGAGTACTGATAGTTGATTTGGAACGGAGATCCTCCTAGAAGAGGCTTCTCGTCACCCAAAAATTTGAGGAAGTCAGAGAAGTTTTTGGCTCCACCACCTATTAAATCCATAGCATAGCCATTGGTGGCGGAAAACTTGATATTTTTACACGAATCGTAGAACGCTTGGGCATATTTGGGGTCCACATACTGAGTAAGTTCGGTGACGATATCCTGGTGGGTATCGACAGAAACGGCAGTTTTGGTGATTTCAACAAATGTTGATTGGTTTGGTGAACATGTGAATTCACAGATAAAGTCGTAAAAGTTCTTGCGGCATGCTGGACATGAGCTGATAAGTGGATCGACTCGTTTGAGATTCGCCTCCATGATGGATAACTGGTCGGAAGTACAACATACGGTCTTGTGGAAGTTAGGGCCACACACCCGGTTCAATACTGTCAACTGGTCCTGGTCAGGCTCAAACGCCTCTATGTTGTTGGGGCAAGGCAACTGGCTGCCAAACACCGACTTCTTGCCGCAATTGCCCGACATTGAGCACCAGCCATCTTGGCGAATTGCCAGTGCCAACGCACCTATTCCTAATAGAATCGATAGCTTCATACTACAACTAGATTAGCACAATACTATGAATATACCATGAATGGGATAGATTAGTCTCGTCTGGAGAAGCAACTAAGCGATAGCGCCGGTCACGTGACGATAACGCGCCGATGAGATCAACGCGCTAAATTCGAAGGTCGAGCAGACGTCAAACAAGAATTGGATGTTGATAGGGATTTCGGGCACCGTTGGTGCAGGCAAGACCGAGGTTGCGCGGTACTTGGTCTTTCAAGGCTTCAAGTTATTGACTCTTGAAAAAAACCCAAATGAAGAGCAAAACGAAAAGAATAGAGAAGCAGAATCTTGGCCGTATGGAGCATTGGATGTACATCAGAATTTTACTGATTTCGAATCTTTGATCAACTACGTTACTCTAGACTGGCAAAAGCATTATGTGCTTTGCAATATTAACGACATGCAAGTGCTCAATGCTCTTCAAAAAAGACCATTTTTCCTTCACATATCAATTGATGCGCCGTTGAATCTACGGTTCGAGCGGTATAAGCTCAAAAAAGATCTGGAGCACGACTTGGCCGACTTGGCGGTATTCGTAGCCAAGAACGACACCGAACTCTTCCGAACTCACAACCCGCTCGTGGAAATCAACAACCAAGCCCAGATAAAAATCATCAACACGTCTACTTCGGTCCACGAGTTCTACGCCAAGCTATCTGAACTCAACCTCTTGAACTTTGCTCGACTTAGACCCACATGGGACTCGTACTTTATGAGATTAGCTGACTTGGCTGCCCTCCGGTCCAATTGTATGAAGAGAAGAGTAGGATGCGTAATCGTGCGCCAGAAAAGAGTCATTGCCACAGGTTACAATGGAACTCCTCGTCATCTTACCAATTGTAACGAAGGTGGGTGTCCTCGCTGTAACAAGGGCGAAGGCAGCGGCGCCGGGCTCTCGACGTGCTTGTGTCTTCATGCTGAAGAAAATGCGCTCTTGGAAGCAGGAAGAGACCGTATTGGAGGTGAGAGCGTGTTGTACTGCAACACGTGTCCATGTTTGACATGTTCGATCAAAATAGTGCAGAGTGGAATCAAGGAGGTGGTGTATGCTCACAGCTATTCCATGGATGCATTGAGCCACCAGGTGATGAGCGAGGGGAACATCATCTTGCGGCAATACCAGCCTCCGTCCGAAGGAATGTTTATATAGCACACTACACGAACAACAAAGTATTTATTCCGATCAATAGACTAAGCTAATTAAATCAGACCCAATAAGATGATTAAGCCTTGGTAACTTGCAATGCTAATTCCTCAATGGTCACTTAAAACAGTTACTCCGTTACAACGTATGCGAGTTCATAGCTAGCTTATTTCCTAGATTAGTTTGACATCTTGATATATATACGATACATCCAGACAACGTACTTGTACACTGATGTATTGTTTTGTGATCAAGCAGAATCAAAAGCACAGACCTGATTCGAGTGCTAAAAACACTAAACGCCAGATTATAGAGATACTCAGGATCTCTCTTGCTGTCTCACAAACTTGAATCAGTAGAGATCTCGAGGTGTCAATTGGACATTAGCACCACCAAGAGTAGTGTTGGAGACATCTCGCAGCGCACCGTAATTTTCGCAGCCATGCAACCAAATTACCATAAACAGAACTTAGCGGAAATACTGGTCAATTGCTGTACATGAATAGAAATGATATCTATCTAACCTCCCGAGCACTGCCTCGCTCACTAGCCATAAGAATAATCGACCAAACAAACTAACAAAACGGACTAGTTTAGTGGCTACAAGTACAACATTGCAAGGCCCAGCCGGCGTTAGCAACACCTCGATTGTTCGATTAGTTGAGCTCACTGTAAACGTCTATTGGATACAACTTGTTAGATACATGATGTATTCACATGTCAGGTTTTACCTCGGTCAGTTAATATATGTTGCACATGTCAGGTTTTATACTCAGTAATGTTAGGCCAATAAATGTATACTTTGATAAATATTTCTTGAATAAAAAATACTACAATACGTTAGAGAAGTTAAGTGAGTCTTAATAGTTGTATTTGGGTCCACTCAGTTAATGTTGGACCTTAGTAGGTGGCAGATATGGGCTAGGAGTTTCGGGGGTGAAAAGATTAGAGCACGTGAACGAGCGACTTCCGGCCGCCTGGGTCATCAGGCCATGGCCTCAGAATTAAGAACAAAACATGGCCAAAAAGAGTGGGGAGAGATACAGATCGAGAAAGAGCGCTAGTGGGAGAGCAGGCACCAAATAGGGGTAGCTTAGGGGACATACACGGGCGTCCATCGACACTCAATACGAGATCCGGCCTGGGTCACGTGAAAACATACCGACAACGATGCTACCTCGATTACGTGGTATAATAGTATATATTAATATGTAAGAATCTAGGCCTGCTCTTATTTAAGTTACAGTGGCAATAATCAATGGCTATATTGTAGTACAGATAATATTAATATATATTATTTAAAATGTTCCATATGAGTGCTATATGTTATACTTTTAATGTGTACAGTCAAGACTTATTTATAGTATTGTTAAATCTCCTTGTACTCGTATGGACCTGGCTTGGCTTCTACATCTACATCAATACTGGCCAACTCCTCACCCTCTACACTCAATGATGCTTCTACATGGTCACCCGCAACAATTGGACCAACTCCCTTTGGTGTACCCGTCAAGATCAAATCGCCCTTTTCCAAAGTCATGATCGAAGACATGTGACTAAGTATCCGGTGAATTGGAAAGATCATAAGGTTGGTCTTGTCCTGTTGCCTGGTTTCACCGTTGACTTTCAACGACAACTCGACGTTGTAAGGATCTTGGATTTGACTCTTGGGAATAAAGTTCGAGACTGGCAAGAAGGTATCGAATCCTTTACCAATTGACCAAGGCAATCCTTTCTTCTTGGCTTCATCCTGGACGTTTCTGGCCGTCAAGTCTATGGTCAAGGCATAACCTTCAATACATTGCAAGGCGTCTTTGTGGCTGAAATCAAGGGGCAAGTTCTTCAAGTCTTTGTTCAATGTAAATGCTAGTTCAACTTCGTAGTGCACCACTACTCCCTTGGGCACCAAAATGGGTCCTTGGTTAGGCTTCAACACGGACGAAGAAGGCTTCAAAAAGAAGAACGGTTGCTGAGGAGCAATGTTGTTCAATTCCTTGATGTGGGCAGCATAGTTGCGGCCAATACAGAGGATTTTTCTTGCAGCGTCAAGGTATTTGAGCGACATAATAGTTACTTTTCTAGTTGATCTCGAGATCTGAGTCAATGATAAGTGGTGGGGAAGGCGTGCGTGAACCAACCAACGGAACCGAGACGGAATCGGGGTGATCCCGGGAACGGTGGTTGTGGAGTACCAGGGGGCTAGTATCAGGGTGTCAAGTATAGGACTGGATATGTTTTGAAGGATATTGTTACTGTTACTGCATGAGCAGGAGAAAGACGCCATTTTGCACCCACTCCAACCTGACCTGTTTCACTGTTTCAGTCGTCACAGCTAATCACTTTACAGCTAATCACTTTCAGCTAATCCCTTTACAACCCACCACTTTACATCCGTCCCCACTTTACATCTTTCCCAATATACACCGCCAGAACCTGAAGTGTTATCTTATGCTAGTCTTTGCTGAAACCTGCATCGGTCGTGCCGCGCACAACCAAAAAAATTTATCTAAATTTTCATCAAATGATCAAAAGAACGTTCACAAGAAAGACCATCTAGTTCTTAAACACCCTATATTCAAGATGTCCTCTACTGTTATGGGCTCATGGGCCGACGCAGGCGACGAGTTTGCTGCCCCCGATATCACTGTCCACCCAGACGGAACCAAAACTGTGATCACATTCAGAAACAACCAAGATGGCAAAAAAGTCAAGATAACCCAGAAAGTCAGAGAAATCAAGGTCCAGGAGAAAGTGCACCCGTTGATTGCCCAAAGAAAGAACTGGAAGAAGTTTGGCAAAGACATAAATAGTCCTCCAGGACCAGACACCAGTACCACGCAGCTTGGTGAAAAGGTTGAGTTGAAGTTGAATCTTTCGTGGAAACAAATCGAGAAGGAAGAAGAAGAAAACAAACAGCAAAACATGTCTGCCAAGGTTATAAAAACATTTGTGTGTAGAACATGTGGAGGTGAGCATTTCACATCCAAGTGTCCGTTCAAGGACACCTTGGGATCCAAGGTTACCGAGGCCGACGCTGCTGCTGCTGCTGCCGTCGAGTCCGCCGCCACCACCGCCAGCGGCAGATACGTGCCTAGACACTTGCGTATGGACGCCAACGGCAACTTGCCATCGAAGGAGGCCCGTGACGACTCCACCACCCTCAAGATTTCACAGCTTAACACCGATGTCACCGAAGACATGTTACGAGACGAGTTGTTGTCGTGGTTCGGGCCATTGCAGAGAGTCAGCATTGTCAAGGACAAGGAAACGCGTCAATCGAGAGGTTTCGCGTACGTTTCGTTTGCCACCGAACAGCATGCCGAGCGTGCATTGAACGCCTTGAACGGAAGAGGTTACCACTCATTGATTTTGCATTTAGAATGGTCCAAGAAGAAGAAGACATAGAGAAGAAAAAGACTGCAAATGTTAGTTATACAGTCAAACACTGTGATATAGTTATATACACAACATGGAAATCCATATACTATTCCGCCAGGGGTAATGTAGACACAATGCTGCAGGCGTCGTAGCGGCGCGTGAGCATGCGTTCGCTGTTCGTATGCCGATGCCGCCTGCGAGATAGAGTAGGAGAAGTGATAATACGAGCAATGAGCAGCACAATTATAGAGGTAAAGTAGCAAGTGGGTAGTGGCAGTGGGTAGTGGCAGTGGTGTAGGATGTTTCCATGTGAGTGCTAGGATGTTTAGTGGTGTGGTGGAGTAGCAATATGTAGAGTGCTAGTGATGCCCTGTCGCGTGCGTAGATGCCCTGTCGAATGCCCGTATTGGTCACGGAGCTCGCGCCGGAAGTTGCTGTCACAGTGAACCCGAGCCGACCATTTGTCAGGGTTGCCAGCACTATGCTGCCATATCACCGAGGTGCGTCCCACAGATGTCGTAGCCATGACGTCTGCGTAGAGGTGTCTACCTAGAGGTGTCTACCTAGAGGTGTCTCGCCCAATACGCAGCACTTTCCTCTCGGTTCGAGCGGGTTCAAACCTAACTCTTGCGACCTACGCATAAAGATCCCACAGTTTTTTCTGCAGCAAGATTTCATTATATATAGTTGCCACTTTCTGACTAGTTATATCTGGATATACGTTGGTTGTGATTGCTCTTGTATGTACCATATAAGATGTCCCGCACAGTGCTGAGTCCTTCGTCGGGCCCAAACAGTTCTGGCAGCTCCAATTCGCCCGATACTCCCAGCAAGCGAGGGTTCTTCAAGAAGATTCTAGGCAGAGCCAACCTGAAGAGCAGTCGCAACAGAAGCTCTACCTCGAGCTCGTCGACCATCGCCGGATCTGATACGCCTTCTTTGCCAAAGTCTCTAAATGGTCTTGGTAGAAGCAACTCCAGACGGCACAGTCTCAATGCGTTCATTGATGATGACGATACCATCCTCTATGATGATGAAAGTGATAAACATAGTTTAAGTTCGGGGTCAATCGAGTCCGCTCACGATGACCATCTTTATGATGGCTACAATATCACCAATGAAAAAGTGCGATTCCCTACCCTTAGTGAAACCAATGGTGAAGGTACAGATATCGATATAGGCCCGTCAGTGCCTTCCCAAGACTCTCCATGGCACGGACTCAACATAGAAGCGCTCAACTTTCCCAAATACATCAAAACTTATCGAAAAAACAAGCACAGTCCTAAAATCATCAACAACCTCTTCTTGGCCCAAGAGCTTCACAATAGAGATGAAGAAGAAGCAGTGAACGTGCTGAATTCTAGCAGTTCAGAAGAGGAAGACGACGAGAATGGGGTGCTCCTGGACGATATAAAGTACTCTTCCAAAGACAATTCGGCCGAAGTGTTTGTGCTTGAGTTTAGCCGAGACGGCAAGTACCTTGCTGCTGCAGGACGGAACTCGGTAATCAAGATCTGGAAGGTTATTTCAAGTCCATTAGGACGTCTAGAGACCAAAGTTGCTCCCCAGCAGGACAATTCTAGAAAGAAATGCAAGAAAATCAAAGACAAGATATATGATGCTGCTCCGATATTTTATGACAAACCATATAAAGTGCTCAAGGGTCATACCCAGAGTGTTTTGTCGCTCAACTGGAGTAAGAACAACTTCTTAATCAGTGGTAGTATGGACAGAACTGTCAAGTTGTGGCATGTGGATAGAGACGAGTGCTTACAGACATTCGACCACGAAGACTTTGTGACGTGTGTAAAGTTCCACCCTAATGATGATCGGTTCTTTTTGAGTGGCTCACTTGATAATAAAGTGCGGCTTTGGTCTATACTTGAAAATTCGGTGTCTTTCTGCAATGCTCTAGGCGATAACGTCCTAATAACCTCGCTCGCAGTTACTCCAGATGGCGAGTTCTGCGTGGTAGGAGGGTTTTATGGAACCGTGGTGGTACTAGAGGTCAATGGGCTCCATTTAAAGTCGAAAATCGATATAAAAGACCGGTCTTTAGTACATCCTTTTGGCCAAAAAAACGGCAACAAAATCACCGGGATCCAAATTTATGAAACTCTCCAGTATAACGAGGAGGCAGCCTTAGATCCCTTGAGCAGGTGGGCATACCTACTTACCACCAACGACTCCAAGATCAGACTAGCCAACCTGTCTCAAAAGAAACTTGTTACTAGATTTAAAGGGCTCACCAATAATTCTTCGTCGATCCAAGCATCTCTTACAGATGACCACAATCACATCATCTCAGGCTCAGAAGACCACTGGTGTTATGTATGGGAAAACAACAACAGTATCATCAACAACAAGTTGAGGCAGCATTTGCAGGAATTGATGATTGAGTCCAAAAACCACCTCAATGACTTGCACCTAAAGCACAAGAAATACGCCAAGGTTATTCAAGATAACAAGTTGGTCAAGAGACTCTTGGATGCAGACTACCAGAACGAGATAGTAGCCAACGAAAATAATAGTTATACTTCTTTTCATGCTCACAACTCCAAGGTCAATGCCGCCATATTTGCGCCCGAAACCACCAAGAAGTTGTTGGAGTTGTCTGACGATGTGATTTACGATTTGACCAAACGGTTCCGCGAATTCAGCAAGTCCAACAAGCGCGATAACAAACGTGCTAGTCCCGAGGTGACCAATGGGCATATCATTGTAACCACTGATAGGTTTGGGTGTATCAGAGTATACAGACAAGACTCGGCGTACCGAATTCGCAAGAAGCTTATTGAGTTGTACAAGAATAAGCTGTCGAATGAGATTAGAGCACAAAGTCCTTCTGATGCAAGAACCAAATTGGCCATACCAAACATAGCTGATGCCCGCAAACTCACTCGTACTTCTAAGAGTCCTATAGGCAACGATTCGTACTTTAGCTTCAAGGGTCGAAGCAGATCCAAAAGCCAAATCCATACTGACTCGCCCAAACTCGGAGGTAGCAGAACTACGCCAAATTGGATAGTGAGGTCGTCGTCTTTGAGACACAACGACCATTCGCCCATCCGCAGTGTCATCTATAACCTGCATTTCAACGTCAGTCGGGACTCGTTGACCTCTTTGTAGACATATTTATTACAAATACATTAAATACGTAACGGACAGTTTTGGACTAGTTACAGTAAAATAAAGTAGTACTTTATTCAAAAATAATATCGTCAGGTATTGTTATATTTGTTACATTCCAGACGAGTGTTCTTTTATAGTTACATTTATTACATCTAAAATACATTAACCCGACCAGTACTGGTAGCTTTTTGGCTTGCTGACACTGATAGGCAACTTATCGGCATCGTTGGTGTCCTTTACGTTATTGTCCACTTCCATTGCATCGCCGTTATCAGTGTTCGAGGAGGTTGATTTGACAATTTCGTTGACTCTGGTAGGTTTGATCAAATCGTCCAAAACGTCGGCCAATTCGGGCCTTTGCTGCTTCAACTTCTGGATCTTTTCGAACTGCACCCATCTTTCAATCAATACCTGCTTTCTTTCCAAATTCAACTGGTTTTCTGTCCGCAACAAACTCTCCTGTAAACTATCTAATTTCTGCACCTTTTTGTTAAATTTCTCCAATGTCAATTCGGTTATTTGGTTGATCAAATTGGTCTGTAAATCAAGCGATTCTTGCAAGTTTTTCTTGGAATTTTCTTGTATCAATTCCTTTCCTTCATTTTGCTGAATTAGCTTCTGGACTATATCATTAAGAAGCTCCTCATTCACGACACTGTGACTTGTTTTGTTGTCCTTAGGAGTAGTTAAACGAGCCAAAAACTTGTCTTCGATTGGTAATTGGATGAACTTTACAATACACTGTTCTTTCGTCTTGCTGCTTACATGTTCACTAATCTTTTCCCATTGTGAGTTGTTGTTGGAATATATGGATCCGTTGGATCCGTTGGCCTGGTCAAAAGTAGCAAACATCTCGATTCCTTCGAGAAGCAAAAGGACTTCTTGTTCCGTCCAGTCTTTTAACTCGTCATTCTTGCTCAATTTGACAAAATCAGATGTTTGAAAGTTCAGCGGAAACAAGCCTTGTTCGTAACACAAGTCACATAAAATACTGGCGTTGTTTATGGTAGAGCTCGAATTGTGACTATATGTCTTGATTTTCAAGTTATGGTAACGAACATTGGTGGTATCTTTACCACAGACATTGCAAAAGTACTGAACAATAGTGTTGTTTTTGCCAGTGACTTTGGAATTTGAAGTGGTGTAGATGTTTCTTCTGTATTCCAAGTTCAATGGTACAGGTTTAGTTTCTTGTTTAACTCCTCCAGTGTTGTCTTCTGGCTGGTCTGATTTGGTTCCTACACTATTATCTTCCGGTACTAATGGCAATAAGCCTGTGGGTGTATCCAAGGTAATCTGGAAGTGACCAGTATATTGAGGGCCCACAATGGAAGATTTTGTCTTTGGGTCAATTTGGTAGTTGATTAAGCCCCATTTTTCCAAGAACTGGTGGATTCTGATGATGGTGGAAACGTCGCCGGCCAAGTTTCTTCTGGTGGCTGTGACCGTCAAGTACTCTATAGGGTTGATTCTGTAAGCATTTACCATGAAATCTCTCATATCCTTGTATGTCTGAGGATTTTTGTAGGAGTTTGAATTTTCCCCGAAGAAGTCTGGAAATGACTTTTCTTCGATCAGGTGGATTTTGTCCAAATCAAACCACTTGGAAAACGACGGAATCACGACGTGCTGGGTCTGTTCTATCAAGTAGTTTCTTGCTTTTTCCTGAAATTCCTTCTGGATTTGTTCAACATCTATAGCTTGTTCACCAGTGGTGGATGCCCCTTCGTTTACACTGGCATTCTCCACGTTGTTTTCTATTTTTGGCTCAACCTTATCATTAGATTCACTTGCTGGTGGCTCGCCCGGTATAGATGACATATTGATGGATGTTTACGTGACACCTAGGGTTAGTTGTGTTCGAATGTTTGAAATAATTGTCAATTTTTTGGAAACAAAATTGGTACATGCACGTCCTCCGCACCTCAGTACTATTTGATTTTATTATTATGTGGAGACGCGTATGAAGAAGTGAAGAAGACAACAGTAGTAGAACATTGGTACCAAGAAAATGAGTTCTGGGGTTCGGAGATCGGCCAGAGGCGCTGCAAGAGTATCTAGTTCGTATAAGGAAGATTCTGACTCGGAATCAGAAGAAGTCAGCGACTACGAACAGCCCCCAACGAAGAAGCGAGTAACACATAGAAGTACAACAAAAACATCCAAGAAAACTGGCAATAAACAGACCAAAAAGGGGAGAACAAAAAAGGTTGATTTGGACCAATTGGAAGCTAATTTACCGGAAAATCACCTTTTTCATTCTCTAGCCCAACCGGAGATCGATACCCTGGATTTGGCCCTAGAGTGGATCGATGCCTACATAGAAGACCAAGAAAACGAAACTCACGACTCTGTCACGCAACTTGTCAACCTTATACTTCGAAGCTGTGGTTCTGTCTACCTCTTTGAGCAACATGACTTGGTCAATTTGGAATCTGCTGCCGATACAGTAGGCGAAATAACAATTGCGTTTGGCAGCCAACAATCTCATAAATACCCATTCAAGGCGTTGCCTGCGTTCAGAAAGAACACGCTTGCATTTTTTGAAAACTTGATATCGATTTCCCATGAAAAGGGCTTGCTATATAATTATAAAGAAGAGCAAGAGAATTATCTTTCCTCACCATTGATGACACATATAATTACGTGGATCTCGTCTTTGAGTTCCTGTACTATACGACCTCTTCGGTACACTGCTACGATCATATTGCTTACCATACAAAACCAGCTATGCCATACTATCACCAGCGTGGTGAATAATCTCAACAAGAGCCAACGTCAATTGGCCAAAACTCAAAAGAAAAATAAACTCAAGTATCAAAATTTACTGGATACAGTCCAGAGCTATCAAAACCAGAAGGATACAATTTTGGAGTACTTTAGTGAAATTGGTAATATTACTTTAGGCCATCGGTACCGTGATATAGATCCGGTTATCAGACAAGAATGTATCCGGTTTTTGGGCCAGGCCATGACGATCTACCCTGACCATTTCTTTCAGACCAATTTTCTTCGTTACTTTGGATGGTTGTTGTCAGATTCAAGTCATATAGTGAGACTTGAAGTGACCAAGGTCCTTCTAAAACTATACAAGATGTCGACCTCAAATCGTAACTCCAGCTTATCCATTGGATTCAGACAGTTTACCGAGAGATACAAGGAACAAATCATCAAAATGAACAAACTTGATCCTGATATCAACGTCCGATTCAGCACTATCAGTATATGCTGTGAATTATTGAAGATCGGATTTTTGAACGACAACGATTGCCATTTAGTTATATCGATCTTCGGTGATATGGTTAATTCCCAAAACTTGTCAAAGACCAATATATCGAAGTTTAAACTGGAAATTGCCAAGTTTATCAGTATATTAAACAATGCCAACTTGACTAAAAAGCTTGAAAAGTACAGTATATTTATTGAGAACTACCACTCCGATCAGTTTACAGAATCAGAAGAAGAAGGAAAATTTCCCATCAAGACTGTCCTTAGAATCAAAGACCTTATTGATTTGTTAAAAAAGTCATTTGAAGTTGAAAAATCGGTGGATAAGTCCACTTGCGTCTCACAAATATACCAAAAGCTCTATCAATTACCAGCCTACGAAAACACCTGGGAATTCTTGGTCCGTTACCTACTTCTTGACTCTTTCTCGGTTGTGTTTACTCCCAAAGACCCGGAGCTCGACCAAGATAATGTAGAGGTTCAGGAGTTTAAGGAAATGGTGGATATTTCCAGTGAAGAGGATCAAGTGTTCTTATTGAGTTTTATTAATGGCGCTATAAGCAGTATACTTGCTAGTAAACCTCTGGACATATCGCCCATTCTTATCAAGCTCGTCAACCATTTACCGTCTATTCAAAGTATCCTGATCAAATCACCGCGACAGGTCAAAGAGTTCTTGAAATTATGGAACCAATTGATTCTGATTAACGACGAAAGCACTAATATTTATTCCATCTTTAAAGAGTTGGGCCAGATAAATGTCTATAATGATATTACCACCAAGCTATTGGAAAACTACCAGAGCTTCAAGGCAATTGACGACTCTGACGAGTATGAAAAGTTCTTTTCCAGACTTTTGACTCATTATAACGCTACAACCTCAGGACTTAACATAATCACCTCGGAAATCAAGTTACAAGTCCAAAACTTGGTGGATGAGCTTATTGCTGAGTCTAAGGAGTTGTTGACGGCTGACCAAGATGAAGACGATATATCCGATAACGCCTTGATAGTACAGAAGAAACTTATCGGAGACGTAATTGAGATCTCTCCGACTCTCAATAAGCTTCACACTCTCGGAGATCATATTGATATCAATCTGTTCTTGAACTCCACAAAGCTATTGGAGCTTATTGAGTCGAAGATTTGTAGTCGATTCAACATCGGAGTGATTATGCAGAAATGGTCCAACAACTTCCTACAAGCTAGCCCCAAGTTGGTCGAGGGATTGAAAGCCATTTTTGACTTGTTTTTGATATCCACGTCATGGAAACTTGAAAAGATCATCTATATCGAAGATCTCGAAGCTCAGCAGGGCTATGATATCGTGGAAATGTTCAAGGACGTGGATGTTTTACTTGGGTCAATCGAAAAATCGATCGCGGGTTTTGAGAGTGTGATCAAGGACATACTAGAGAATGACGATAGATGTCGATTCGTTAAAACCATTGAAGATTTCGCCACGCTATTTTCAGCCAAATTCATTGATTTTGTCACGTCAATAAAAATCTTTTATGTCAAAGTCAAGGATAACAACAACTTCCGCAATTTTGACAGATATTTCACCGATGAAGAAAGGGGTGGCTATATGTATATTACGAAAGGGATCTCGAAGCCACTTCAAGCACAATTGGTCAAATTATTCTTGTACAAAGAAGCACAGCTTGCCAAGCTGTTGGGGGTAGAATTGGATAGAACAGATGAAGAGGATGTCAATATTGAAGAATTGCTAGCAGATGATAAAGATGACACAGATGTGTCAGAAACCGACGTTGCCCATGTCAGCCAATTCAATTCAGACATTGAGGAAAATGAGGATGTAGAAATGGAGGACGACGACCATACCGAGCAAATGTTGGAGAAGCAAAAGCGAGAGAAGCAAGAACTCAAGCAAGCGCAAGCTAAGCAGAAGAGAACATGGGGTTACGAAAAGGAACTATGCGTGTATACACTCAAATTGTTGGCATTGCTTGATATCTCCATGATGGACGATGAGATATTTGAAAGAGTCAAATTGAATCAAACCAAACTCGGAGGAGTGTTTTCCAAGATAGTCCATCAATACGAGTTGAAGGCCATATCGCAAAAAGAGAATGGTCCAGAAAATGGCCACTCAGAAGCAGCAACCAATCAATTGGGCGAATTGGAGAGTGCAACCACCTAGTTCGACTCGCATTATGTATTCTGATGAATTAGATAAATTAAATTTTAATGTATTAGACATGTAAATTTTTCTTGTTCACCACGCTCATGTGCACAATTCGAGCCAAGAGTACTTGGCAAGAAAATTTTTAAGAGCTGATCAAGTTATCTGATTGATCTTGACGCCAATGGCAATTACCTAGTTCTGGCATAGACTCTCAAAAAGAAGCATTGTACAGAGACAAGTCGGAGAGCGCACATACAAAGGTCTGACGGGTATGTGGAATCCGGGGTTGAATTCAGAAGACCCACATGAACCAGCATTCGCTACAATAAACCGGTTAACCGGGCCTCGACCCATAATAGCATAGTACTATGCCCTACTATGCCCTTATTATTGGCCCAAAACGCACGTCCAGGCCACTTTTTCTTGGCCAGAATTATCTCCCTCATCTAATTTTTTCTCAAGAGGAAGACATGAAGAAGGCCAATTTTCATGCGATACTGGTCTGATCGGCAATGATATCTCTACACGTTCTCTATATCTGAGCTAAGCCGTTGATAGCTAAGTCGATGGTCCGTTGATTCCGCTGTTCAAGTCGTTGATTAGGCCGTTGATTAAGCCATTGATTGACTATGCTCAGATGTACGATTTATATATTTTCTTGGCAGATGCACCTCGAAAACGAGAACCTTATTGGGGTAAGGAAGATGAAAAGTATAAAACGAAAGATGCAGCCCATTGAAAATTGGAGTGGTAAAACACACGCTAATCTCGCACCATGGTAGACGTTTTCAACGTTCAGATCTTCTTTGTGGTGTTCAGAGAATCGTTAGAAGCAGTGGTCATTGTTTCTGTTCTTCTAGCATTCTTGAAGCAAGGGCTTGGAGGAGCCACCGAAGACCCGGTTGTATATAAAAAACTCAAGCGACAAGTGTGGTGGGGGTCGGTGCTAGGGGTCTTGGTGTGTATCATCATTGGTGCTGCCTTCATTGGTGCGTTTTATGGTTTGGGTAAAGATATTTGGTCCAAGTCTGAAGATTTGTGGGAAGGTATATTTTGTATTATAGCCACGGTATTGATTTCGCTTATGGGTATTGCCATGTTGCGTATCAACAAGATGAAGGAAAAGTGGAGAGTCAAGTTGGCCAGAGCGTTGGTTAAAGCTCCCAGCAACAAGAAAGATCGGTTCAAGATCGGGTACCTTTCCAAGAAATACTGTATGTTCATCTTGCCATTTATCACCTGTTTGAGAGAAGGTTTGGAAGCTGTTGTTTTCGTGGGTGGTGTTGGTATTAACCAGCCAGCCACTTCGTTCCCAATCCCTGTCATCACTGGTTTACTCGCTGGTATTGCCGTGGGTTTATTGTTGTACTTCTCCGGGTCGACTGTTTCGTTACAGATTTTCTTGGTGATTTCCACCTGTATTTTGTATCTTATTGCAGCCGGATTGTTCTCAAGAGGTATCTGGTTCTTTGAAAACTACAGGTACTCTCAGTTAACCGGTGGTGATGCTGCTGAAAATGGTAGTGGTCCCGGTACTTACGATATTTCCAAGTCGGTATGGCACGTCAACTGCTGCAACCCATTGTCCGACAATGGTTGGGATGTCTTTAACTCCTTGTTAGGATGGCAAAATTCTGCCACCTACGGTTCGGTGATTTCCTACAACATCTACTGGTTGTGTCTTATCATAGCCATTCTTTTGATGTTGTACGAAGAAAGAACCGGACACTTGCCTTTCTGTAAGAACTTGACCTTGGTCCAATTGAACCCTATGTATCATATCAAGGGTAAGAAGAAGAACCAGTTGTCACTTCACGAACAAGAGGAGTTGTTTGAAAAAGTCAGAACCCAGAAAATCGGCCAAACCGAAGGGGCTGAAATTGTTTCTGAATCTTCCAATGAGAAGAATGTCACTGAAGTCAATGTAGGAAACAGCGAGAAGTTTTAATTTCAGGCTATCAGAATATTAATTACACACACACACACAAACGAATCTGATAGTTCTCCAATTTTGATTGTTCCTTTCTACATTCTTGTTTTTGATATAGATTTTTGTCGAGTCGACTCAGCTTAGGGTAGCTGTGTCATTTTTCTATTTAGGGGTTTCAAATACGGGTTTTATAATTATTGTAGTTATCATCAGCTCAATAGAGCAAACGTTGGCATAGTGAGCGAGATAAGAGGTTCCATTAGTTCAAATCACCTTCTTTTTTAGGTGCAAAAATTGAAAAAAGTGGAAAAAAGAAGAACCCACGCCGAGAGTCGAACTCGGAATCTTTTGATTAGAAGTCAAACGCGTTAACCATTACGCTACGCAGGCTTCTTGTTATATTCTTATTTCTCCGATAAGAATATAAGGCTTCGTCTCTAAAAGTATATACAAGGCCTATTAAGTAAATGATATATAACTTCATTAGTTATGCTCTTCAATATTCAAGTGTCAAATTTTTGTGCAAGACTGAGGTTCGCGGTGATTGTTTTTTCAGTTGCTGGTATAATTCTGTTAGATATTGCTTGTATTACTAAGTTATATAGTTATAGTTATCGATTCTTTTTAGATTCAGTTTTCTTTACTGTTTTTGCCTTTTTAGGATCAACTGGTTTTTGATCTATATCGCTGGACTTCAATCCCTTATTTCCAGCTCCCCAGATCAACCATAATACAAGAAGCTCAGAAAGATCAATGGCCTTTTTGATCAATACAGTCCGCGAAATAGCTGGTCCTACAAGAGACAAGCATTCGGCAATATCAAAGACACCGGTGAACTGAAGTGGTTGGAGGAACAAGAAGTAGAGTACTTGAAGAACGACCACTTTGTAGATGAACAAGTGGACCACAAGTGACAACTTGAATGGCTTCAACAAGGACGTGTTGTCGTCTCTAGCTTTGTCAGAAGTCAAGTAATACGTACGGTGTTCTGTTCTCTTCTTAGAAATAGTTCTGATGATTCCAATACTGGTAACAACAGTAAAGGCAAAGATGGCCAATGTGGTGAAAACATTGGTGACTGACGTGGCGTAGATAAACTGGACCTTATCCTGAACCGATTTACTCAATACCTCGAGGTTGTAAGAAGATCTAAAAATGACCGACTTGGCAAAGATTTCAAAGCCCAACTTTTCAATGTTGAGAGCAACCACATTAAGATTGTCTTTATGGACCAAAACATGGTTGAGAGTCAAGGTGGAAAAGTAGACTGCCAATAAGAGGAGGGTGATTCCAAAGGTGATTTTTGGAGCCGTGAACTTGGATTGGACACCTGAAAAGTTGAGGCCATAATCATAAATAACACCGTGGCCCACATAAACGGCCACAACGACGCCTCTGCTGATATTGTCCACAACCAAACCCTCGAGTCTGGCGTAAAGTTGGATTATAGCCTGGAAGATGGCGGAGTTTTCACCCGAAACCAAGATCAACAAGTTCAAGGCCAAGTATCCCGCGTAGTAGGCGAAGTTGGCCATGAACGCCCGCAAGATCCACTTTGAAATAATCGAAGGTTCGGCCCGCTGGTGGAAAATGTACAACAAAATCGTCAACAAGCCCAAAGCACCGGAGATCTTGCCATTGACCAAGATATCCTCCTCTACTCCAAAAGGCACTGGCTCATTATTCACGGTGATTTTGGCTTCGAAAGGTCTAGGCAACAACAACAATTCTTCGTCATCGTTTTGCCAGAGGTATCTGGGCATATAAATACAGTAAACACCCTCGGTATTGACCTTGTAGTCCAAGTAAGATGGGTAGAAAGGATAGTCTGGGTCGTCTGGGCTGGCCATTCCCACGCGTTCGCCACCACCGTAAACAGCAGCCGATCCATAGGTGAGCGATTCAGGAAGCTCCGCTTCGCCGCCACGGGTCTGGATGTTGAACTTGACGGTTTCTGCGTAGGCTACGATTGACGAGTTCTCGTTTTTGTTGGTATAAGTTTGGTTAAGAAACTCGACATAGTCGGGAACATTTTGGAGCTTGGCGAGATCCAAGTAGTTGAAAACGAGAACAGGAATTTCAGTGCGGTAATATGGGTGGGTGGTTGAAAAGTCCATCGAGATCGAGGTATTGGAGCCCACCGAGTCTATGTTGAGACACACGCCATTGTGTTCACGAGTGAGCTTGAACTGTCTGGCTCCAAGAGCAGATGCGCATGCCAATTGCAATGCTACCGCCACAATGTCAAACAAAAGCATTATGACTTTTGCAGGGTCTTATGTGCTGATGTGTCGGTATTTAAATCATTTAAAGCAGAACGCGGTCGGCCAAAAAGACAATAGACGCGAAGAAAACATCCTACAGAAAACATCAAAAGGGAAAGGGAGAGTGCGGTAAGAAATGGAGAGCATCCTAGCGTCAGTGTAGGATGCATAGTGCTAGGTCATACTTTTATTCAGTTGGTAGTGCTACTGGTAGGGTAGTGCTACTGGTAGATCTGCGTAGAATCATGCGTGGACTATGGTAGACTATGCGTAGACTATGCGTAGACTATGCGTATGCGGGCGCTCGTAAAGCGCTGTGCAACGCCTTCTTTGCAGAATAAACAGACGCACACACAATTCTCACTAAGTCTAACACTCCAAGGAAAGCACTGACTAGCAATAGCACTATCTCAAAACACTATCTCAAAACACTATCTTTCACAAACCTTTCACTAACCTTTCACTAACATATTTCACTACACTCTCACAACACTCTCACTAACACTCTCACTAACACTCTCACTAACACTCTCACTAACTGTTTGTGCGCGGTGACATTTCAATGCCTACAGGTTAGAGATTTGATGTAGCATTCAGAGCAGACTTCCAGTTTTGTATACCGCCAGGTGATGTTTACTCGGAGTATTAATCAAAACACCCACTGTGCTCAATATGCTGCGTATCATCATTTAGTTCGTGCTCTCTTATTTAAATTTTTAAGGATTTTTGTAGTTTTTATGAAATTTTAGATATCGGTAGATCCAAATTTAACTATTACAATACATTTCTTGTCCATACGATAAGATATCCTGTAGCGAACAAAAACTTAAAATGGATGTAGCAGGCCAGATATTCACTGGCAAAAGTTGGATTACATTGGAACTATTCCGTAGGGAAGGGCTTAATGTCTTCTACCATCACCTACATCGTTATTCCGTCCTCTCTCGACCAATGTATGTATATGTATTTATGGCTTTCTATCTATTATATTGTGGCCACACCACAAGACATGGGCCGTCTGATTATTATGGTTTGGGGATCCTAGAAACAGAATATATTGGCCGAGTCCCATCCCAATTCCTTGGAATACTCAACCACAGATTTCTTCATTTCTGGAGGTCCACAGATAAAGAGCTGGTTCTCTGTTTCAGGCTCAGGCAAGTACTTTTGTATGATGTCTGGGGTGACATAACCGGTGCTTCCGGTCCAATTCTCTGGAGGATACGTCAAAGTGTAGTGGACTTTGAGATCAGGGTATTTGCTGGCGAGTTCATCAATTTCGGACTTCAACAATATATCTTTTTCAGTCTCATTGGCGAACACCAAGTGGATTTCGGTGTGGTCCTCAGGGTTGGTTATGATCTCAGTGATCACCTGCAAAATCGGGGTGATACCTGAGCCTCCTGCAACCAAACCAAGCTTCTTGGCCATGTTAGGTACATACTGCAATTTTCCAACGGGGCCTCTAAATTTGACAGTTTGGCCCTCCCTCAACTCAGCGAATTTTTTCGAGACTACTCCGTTTTCGTAATGCTTGACCAATATGTCAAAGAATCCAGAATCAAATTGGTTCGAAATAGGCGAGTAGTATCTGATTTCGTCCTTACCATTAATGTCAAAACAACACGCAACGTGATGACCGGTGGGGACGTCCAAGACTTCGTCGTCTCGGTTCAATTTGAATCTACAGATCAGAGTGTTTCTGCTGATGATGGTCTTGTCCAACAACTCCAAATCTCTCCATTTGGTAGGATGTAATGACGATCTTCTTTGGTACGCTTCATAGTATTTGAATGAGCAGACCCCAATGAGGAAGGTTAAACTGTAAGGCAAGTACTCGACACCGAACATAAGGGTGCCACCAATGATAAGCCCACATGGGATGTAGATGGAATGCAACGGTTCCTTCAAAAGATCACGGTTGTCCTTCATTTTGGTGTAGTTACAATTTTTATTCAAATTATTCACTATGCTTAGAATACAATCAATTCACGCGGTCCGTGCACGACCTCACCGGAAGACAAGGAACGATTTAGAATAATAGTAGTATGCAAAATAATAGCGGTATTGATCACCTCAAGTTACACTCATATACCATAAACTTTATATTATTATGTATACATTTATTAATTCCTACTAATTATTGGTTTCATGATGGGAGTATTAGCATTTGTACGGAAAATGTAAAACTAGAATAGTAAGAGGTTGTTGTCTACAAAATTTCAAGTAATTTCAAACGGGTATTAAGAAGTATAAAAAGGCTAGGCACATGTAGAAAAGAGATATAGAGAGCTAGAGATCAGATTAATATTCTTCTTCTTCTTCTGGGAAGGAGTCGGTACCGACCTCAATGTAATCTCTTTCTAAAGCAGCCAAATCTTCTCTAGCTTCAGTGAATTCACCTTCTTCCATACCTTCACCAACGTACCAGTGAACGAAAGCTCTCTTTGAGTACATCAAGTCGAATTTTCTATCGATTCTTCTCCAGGCTTCGGCAATGGCGGTGGTGTTGGATAACATACAAACAGCTCTCTTGGCCGAGGCCAATTCGGAGCCTTGGATAGCAGTAGGTGGTTGGTAACAGATACCAATCTTGAAACCAGTAGGACACCAGTCAACGAGCTGAACGGTTTTCTTGGCTTTGACTTGAGCAACCGAGTTTTGAACGTCTCTGGTAACAACGTCACCACGGTATAACAAACAGGTGGCCATGTACTTACCGACTCTTGGGTCACACTTGACCATTTGGTTACCTGGTTCGAAACAAGAAGCAGTGATTTCAGAGACCGAGTTGGCTTCGTGGTTGGCTCTAGCTTTGGAAAAGACTGGGGCGTACGAGACCAAGGGGAAATGGATTCTTGGGTAAGGAACCAAGTTGGTTTGGAACTCGTTCAAGTCGACATTTAAAGAACCGTCGAATCTCAAAGAGGCGGTGACGGAAGAAACAACCTGGGCAATCAAACTGTTCAAGGAGTCAAAGTTTGGTCTGGCAATGCCCAAGTTACGGCGACACATATCGTAGATGGCTTCGTTGTCGACCATAAATGTACAGTCGGCGTGTTCCAAAGTTGTGTGGGTGGTCAAAACTGTGTTATATGGCTCAACAACGGAGGTGGAAACTTGAGGAGCAGGGTAGACGGCGAATTCCAACTTGGTCTTCTTGCCGTAGTCAATGGATAATTGTTCCAATAACAAGGAACCCAAACCGGAACCGGTACCACCACCCAAAGAGTGGGTGAAAAGAAAACCTTGTAACCCGTCACATTGGTCGGCCATTCTTCTGACTCTGTCCAACACGTCGTCCAAGATTTCTCTTCCTACAGTGTAGTGACCTCTAGCATAGTTATTGGCGGCGTCTTCTTTACCGGCAATCAATTGTTCTGGGTGGAACAAGTCTTTGTAAGCTCCCGTGCGAACTTCATCAATCACATTTGGCTCTAAATCAACATACAAGGCTCTAGGAACGTACTTTCCAGAACCGGTCTCACTGAAGAAGGTGGAGAAGCCTTCTTCTCCTCCCTTTGGTCTATCTAAACCTTCTTGAAGGTACCCGTCAGGTCTGATCCCGTGTTCTTGAGAATATAATTCCCAACACGCGTTACCGATTTGACACCCAGCCTGACCGACTAAAGTAGTTAGTAACTATATTGAACAAATTGTAACTACTAGTTATTTCTAGTAATCACACTCGAAAGATGAAAAGTTTGAAGATTTTGATTTTGATTTTGATTTGATGTGATGTGTCGTCAATTCGGGTCATCTGGTGAAGAAGGGGATTTTATGGATCAATCATTCAAAAGTATCCCACTCGCATATACAACTCATACATACCGTTAACACTGATAACTTCTCTCATATTATATGTACTCTATTCAATCGTAGATGATGAAGGAATCGTTTGGTTTATGTTGTTTGATTCTTGTTTACAAATTAGACGCCTGGTGCAACCTGCAAAATTGATTTGGCAATATCAAAACATGCAGTTTCGACACGACCACTCCGTCTACCAAGTGTGCAGGACACACTAAGTATCTTACTACAAATATATATCGTCTCATTAAGTATCGTCTCGCTAAGTATCGTGTCGCTAAGTATTTGATGTCTCACTAAGAATTGTCTCAAGTATTTATTTACTATGAAATATTTTTATCGTCACTTTTATTAAACATTTCAGAGGTTTGAGAGTTAGAATAAAGTTTTGATTCTTTGCCACAAGGTGGGTTCTTCCTTCTTGAGGTGAAGGATTCTTTGCACATCGTCGCTGGTGTCGCTCAACACCTCGACGATGGACTTGTCCCACTTGGTCTTGGGGTTACCGTAGAACAAACGCGATTGCTCGTTGGCCAACTTGATCAACTGGAATCTGCTCAAGCTCGATAACCAGTCGTGGTCAAATCCATACGATTGCAAGTACGACTTCAAGTCGGCGTTGTTGTAGGTGTCGACCAAGTAGTTCCAGGTGCTTTCCAATACCGGCTTGCTCTCGCTGTACACGTGTTGCGCGCCTTCTTGGGCTTTTTGCGAGTAGTCCTTGGCTGCTTCGTACGCTTGTTGCGCTTTTTCGTCTACTACCGGCTTGTACTCGTCGTACGCACTCGATGCTTCGTTGTAGGCACTGGAGGCTACCTTGCTGGCGTCAGCGTACTTGCTCTTGATAACCGGCGTGGCACTGTCAACATGACTCTTGATGGTGCTGTGGGCGTCTACGGCTCTGGCTTCGGCATCTTGGTAGATGTCCTGGGCCGCTTCGTACGCGGACTGTGCTTGGTCCTTGGCCTTGGACGCATACTCGCCACCTACCTTGTAGGCGTGCGCGGCTTGATCCTTGGCTTGGTTGGAGTACTCGCTACCCGCACTGTACGCGTATTGGGCGTGCTCGCCTGCTTGGGAGGTGAATTCGGCACCTGCTTCTGCGGCCTGCGAGGCAAACTCTTTTCCGCTTTGATACGCACTGGCTGCTGCTTCCTTGACTGGTTCTTTGTTCTTGTGGAATAACCCGAGCACGTAGCTGGTGAAAGCAGTGACGCGGTTTTGCGCACCCTCAGCTACATCCTGGGCGTGCTCAGCGCCACGCACCAATGCATCACTGATGTCGTTCGAAAAGTCAGTGGCAGCAATTTTGGCGCTTTCCAAGTGCTGCTTGACGTTCTTTTTGTTGGATTCGTAGTCGTTCAAAAAGTCCAATGAGTACTGGTACGAGGCCTTTTGGATTTCGTTCAACGCGTCGTTGACAGAAAACTTGGCTTCTTTGTACTTGGAGTCAATGTTGCTTGAAGCCTGGCTAAAGTACTCGTTCACCACGTTGTAGGTGGACAAAATGGCCTCGTCAGATAAAGACTCGGCGTCTTTGGCGTTGGCCTTGACCCATTTCTTGTACAGTTCTAAGTCGGGGGTGTAGTTCTTGATCTGGCTCTTGACGGAGTTGTGGGAAATATCGGTGGAGGACTCAAGGTACTTGGAAAGCCCAGCAAGCAAGTCTTGTCTGGTACCGTCAATATTCTGGCCCTGTTCTTTGAGCCACTCCTTGAGGTTTTCGGTGGACAAGTTGTCAACCAACCACGAGTACGAGTTTGAGGCCAGCTCGGGAATAACAGGAGTGTTGATGTTCTTCTTGACCAACTCAATCAACTGGCTCTTGGTTAAGAACTGCGATGCTTTGACGTCTCTGACCTTTAAAAACTCTCTCAACTTGTCTTTGGTCCAGTTTACGATACCGACCATGAACGTGTTGTTGATGATGTTTTCGTACTTCTCAGGCACTTTGGAGAGTAGAGGATCTGCGTACTTTGCCTTGGTTTCTTCCAACCACAGCTTGATGTCTTTGACCAAGAGTTTT
The DNA here is from genome assembly GCA_030705105.1 of Suhomyces sp. yHKS641. Lineage (NCBI taxonomy): Eukaryota > Fungi > Ascomycota > Pichiomycetes > Serinales > Debaryomycetaceae > Suhomyces > Suhomyces sp. yHKS641. Next base: position 148,298 of record JANIWR010000014.1, on the reverse strand, counting down.
TCATTGGAGGCAACCAATTCTTTTAACTTGTTGATGTTCAAGTCTTCGATATACACACCCGGCTTGGTGTCAATGATACCTTCGCTGTACAACCATTCTCTAAGCTGAGAATAGGTCCAGGTATCATAAAACTCCTTCTTGATATGGCCAGCAGTGTCAAAAATAGGCTTTTCAAACAAGTTCAAAGAGTCCAATAATGAGTTTTTGGAGTCGGAGGTGGTCAACGAGGCCACGAAGTTGTAGTCCTTCACCTTTTCCAACAAGCTGTCTTTGGTTTCACCAGCATCGAATGGGATTTCAAACGAGCCTAACCAGTCCTTGATATCGTCGATTGACCAGCCCGAATAGAGCCATTCACCGGGATAATTTCCAGAAACCTGGTTCTTTTTGGCAATGGCATCGTAGTGCTCCTTGGCCAAATCAACAAGTTCTTGTTTGGACAAGTTCTTGCCCACCTTTACCTTGTTCAGCTTCAAATACTGCTTCAAGCTGTTGTACGACCAAGATTCGAAAATCCAGTCTTTGACCTTGCTTTCGTTGTTTACCAAGTAGTCCCAGTTGTGGTGAGGGAGCACATCATTGATACTGGAGTCTGGGTCGGTAGCCAACTTTAATATGTGTTGCTTGTTCTTGTCATTGATATCGACATTGACTCTGTCGTAGTCTTTCAACTTCAAGAACTCCTCATTGGCCAACCTGGACAAGTCCTGGCCGCCAAGAGTATCGTCGAATTCGATTTTACGGTCTCTCAAAAATTGCTTGATATCATTCAAGTTCCATTGACTCAAGTCAAAATCGGCTGCAACCAATGCCGCAAGCGTTGCAACTTGTAAAACACTCGTGAACTTCATCCTAAACAAGTAACTAATCTAATAACGAAGTAGACTATGTCACTATACAAGTGTCTAGTACAACTGTCATATATATGGGTATATGGTCTTTTATATACTGTAGCAATCTACTTTTTCACGTGGCCATGCAGCAAGCTGTTTTTTGCGCCCAAACGTAGATTGCTAATCCACAGTAAATTGAGACTGGGCGGTCACAATCGCGAGGTTTCAAGACCACGATGCCTCGAATTGATCACTGACGCACCTCGGCAAACACCAGACATATCCAGGCCGACTATGTTATGCTGGTGAGCTGCACAAAATGTTTTCTATGCCAAAGTAGTTAGCTATAGAAAAGTAATACTTGTATAAATGTAAATAGTTATGGCGTGTTTGACATAGAGCAATTAACAACAGAGATACACCGAAACCAAGAAAGAAAGGATGATGAAAAAGTCGCGCGAGTTCGTGACGCACCCCGCATCAGCAATGCTAAGTCAATTGACAATTCAGACCTGACTGTTGACTCCAATAGACATGACTGTTAACTCCAATTAGACTTGACTGTTGACTCTCTTCAATTCTACTATACAATGAAGCCAATTACTCTGTCGTATAGAGATGGCTTCACGGATTCAGCACGATTTTTACTTTCGTCAGTTATGGCCATTATTTCAATGATTTTCGCGAACAACTACATGCATTTTGTACAAAACTCCGCTAGCAATGGTAATAAAGAAATCTATGAAGATCAAGGTAATAGAGATATTGGCAGATGAAAATCAGCCCAAGCTATTTCATAAAAACAGTGCAAATGAAATCTATCCAAAATTAAAGAAATTAAGTCAATGTGTGATGATTCTGGAATGGGACAATTAGGTTGTTAGTCTAAATTATTCCTTGATAGCGTAACTTCTTCTGTACTTGTCGTCGATCTCGACCAAGTAATAGGTTCCAGAAGCCAAGTTGTCGGTAGAACCCGAAGGCTTGAAAGAGTGCTGTAAGTGAGCAGCTTCTCTCAATTTGATAGCTTCGATGTACTGTTCTGGGGTCTCAATCTTTCTTCCTTCACCCAACTTGTAGTCAAAGTTCAAGACATCGGTGATTTTGGAGATGTCGCCTTTGACGGTGACAGATAACAAGGTGGATGCTAAACCAGAACCGTACGAGAAAATACCGATTCTCTTGCCCTGTAATTTTTCAGAGCCGACATAGTATAATAATGACGACAAAGAGGCCCAGGCTGATGCAGTGTACATGTTACCGGTGTTGGTTGGGACTTGCAAGGCTGGTTGGACCCTGATTTTGGTTTGTTCTTTGGCTAAACCAACAAACACCTTTTCGACGTTTTTGTCAACCAATGATTGTTCGTAGGATAAAGCGTTGAAGGCCTCGAAGTGTTCTGGGTCGATCAAGTCCTTGAATTGTTCTGGGTTGGCTCTGAAATCGTTGTATAACAATCTAGCAAAAGATTTGGTGACTAACTTACAAGTTGGCACATGGAAGGCATTGTAGTCAAAGTGGTCGTAAACACCGACAGTCTTGGACTCGTCCTTGGTGATTTTCTTGGAGTAGTTCTTGTAACATTGATCCACAGCCTTGACGTAACAGCTCAACGAGAAGTGACCGTCAACCACAGGGTATTCAGAGGTGAAGTTAGGCTTGTAAAAATCGTAGGCATGTTCCATGTAGGATCCTCTGGTTGAGTCAAACACAATAGGAGCGTCGGGACCAATCAAAAGGGCAACTGAACCAACCCCACCAGTGGGTCTAGCAGCACCTTTATCGTAGATGGCGATGTCACCGGCGACAACGATGGCGTCTCTTCCGTCCCAGGCCGACGACTCGATCCAGTTGATGGAGTTGATGATGGCCGAGGTTCCTCCGTAGCACGCGTTGACGGTGTCGATACCCTCGATATCGTTGTTGGAACCAAACAATTGCATCAACACAGACTTGACACTCTTGGACTTGTCCAACAAGGTTTCGGTACCCACTTCCAATCTTCCGATGTTGTTGACGTCGATGTTGTAGTTCTTGATCAATTTGGACACAACTGTCAACGACAACGAGTAAATGTCTTCACGATCATTGACGAACGCCATGTTGGTTTGGCCCAAACCAATGGTGTATTTGCCGGCGGGAATGCCGTCGAACTTCTCCAATTCGGTCTGGTTGACGGCTTGTCCTGGGATGTATACTTCGATACCTTTGATACCAATGTTTTGAGGTCTACTCATTTTGCTTAGTGATGTGAAAAAAAGTGTTGAACGAACGCTTTATATTGTACGATAAATGCTGCAAAGTCTCGTTCCGGAACGAGACTGATTGAGCGGCGGTGCGTCGTTTAGAGAAAATTTTCATACGCGTCCACACGTCTGTCGTGTGGATGTCTAGTCTCGTGACAGATGTGAGGTGGAGAAAGAAGGGTAAGCAATGTAGCAGAGTAAACGTGACAGAGATTGATGAGTAGCCCGAGTAGGTAATTGTAGGTGGTCGTAAGCGAAGAACGATGGATCATGGTGACAATGTCTTTGTAGTCTTAATTGTGGAGATAGGCACGTGAGCAAATGATCCGAGAGAGCAATAGAGAGAATAGAATTGAGAGCAGTATGAAAGCGGTGGAATAGTATGAATGAACAATATGAACAGTATGAGCAGAGAGTGAGATGATAATTGTAGCTGGTCCTTTCTTTTCTATATAGTGGCTATCTATTTCTACGCAATCTATCACGCAGTCTATCACGCACTCGCGGTGGAAATTGCGCAAATCGGACTTTGTATCGCTACCATATAGGCGGGTAACAAATCTCGATCTGACAAATTCCAAGATTAGCTTTAGTATTTATAGTAGCGATATTATAGAAGGATAGATTAGGTGATATGTCTATTCCTGAATCACTTAAGCCGTTTGCTACTAGCAAGCTCTTGCACCATACATGGGCAGGCACGTTTCATTGTCGCCCCCAGGCGATATTCCAGCCTCGTACTTTGGACGAAATCAAGGAGTTGATACACCAAGCAAGAAAACATGGCAAAACCATCATGACTGTGGGCTCCGGTCATTCTCCCAGCGACTTGACCATGACCAAAGAATGGTTATGTAATTTGGACAAGTTCAACCATGTCTTGAAGCAACAGGAGTTCTATGGGCTGGACAACAAGGAGGTGAAGTTCGTGGACTTGACCGTTGAAGCAGGGTGCAGAGTATACGAATTGAACGAATACGTCAAGAAAAACGACTTGGCGGTGCAAAACTTGGGCTCTATCAGTGACCAATCGATTGCCGGACTCATCTCGACCGGGACCCATGGATCCACCCAGTACCACGGATTGGTGGCACAGCAGGTGGTTTCCATCACGTTTCTCAATTCCCAGGCCGAAGAAGTGACTTGTTCTTCAATTGACAAGCCCGAGATCTTCAGGGCTATCTTGTTATCGTTGGGTAAGATTGGTATCATCACCAAAGTCACCCTTAGGTTGTGTCCTAAATATACCATCAAGTCGAAGCAAGAAATCATCAAGTTTGAGACTTTGATCAAAAACTGGGATAACATCTGGTTGGACTCGGAATTCATCCGTATTTGGTGGTTCCCGTACTCCAACAATTGTGTTTGTTGGAGAGCTTCTAAGTCCGACGAGCCGTTGAGCGACCCCAGACCAAGTTGGTACGGAACCACTCTCGGCCGGTTTTTCTACCAGTCTCTTCTTTGGGTTTCTGTACATATTATGCCGCTGTTGACGCCATACGTCGAGAAGTTTGTGTTTAAGCAACAGTATGGGAACGTCGAAACTCTCGGTAAGGGCGATATTGCTGTCCAAAACTCGGTTGAGGGCTTGAATATGGATTGTTTGTTCAGTCAGTTTGTGAACGAATGGTCTGCTCCTTTGAACAAAGGTGAACTGGTGCTTCTTAAGTTGAGAGACCATATTCACAAGGCCGCTGCCGAAGGCTCGTTCTACGTGCATGCACCTATTGAAGTCAGATGTTCTAACGCTACTAATTCTGACAAGCCTTTTATTGATGACGAAACAGGCGAGCCTTCGTTGTACCCTCCAAAGTCGTGGTTGAACAAGAGAAATACCTTGAGTGCTGGACCTATTCCCGGTAACAACTTGAGGGCTTACTTGGACAATTCGCCTAGATTGGAGTATCAAGGCGACGACCAGCCGGTCACAAACGACCAATTGACTTTGTTTATCAATGCTACGATGTACAGACCATTTGGTACTAATGTTGAAACTCACAAATGGTTCAGTATTTTCGAAAACGTGTTGAGTGAAGTGGGCGGAAAACCTCACTGGGCCAAGAACTTTATTGGTCTTGACGGTGAGCACAAGAAAGATCTGGATTTGGCGCTCCAAAAAGAGTTTGGAGGCAAAGAGTTCTACACCATGAGCGGATTTGATCCGGTGATGAAGGACTGGTTTGGCGACGATTTGGTCAAGTTCAACAATGTAAGAAAATCCACCGACCCCGACGGTGTTTTCCTTAGCGGAAAGGAATGGGCTGATAGAAACGGGATATTGTTAGATTAACGAAATCACTGGAAATACTCCAAGCACTGACTTTACTATGCTAAGTGTACTATCTACACTACAATTAATATAACTAATTAGCAGATAATACATGAGACTAGGTAAAACATTTGCTTATAAATATATGATACAAGACGTATTACTCAACATGTTTACCGTCTAGAGATCGAAGAGCATAATTACTAGTGGGATTACACCCATCACTGCTCGAAAGCTAAACTAGATACTGTCAGGTATTTGTGGGCTGAAATATTAATGATGAAATTCCTCTCCATCCTCAACAGCTATTGAAGAATTTAACACTCCAAAATAAATAGGCCCCGAGCACATACCATAAGGATCAATCTGGAAAACCCTCTTCGCCCTAGTCTCTATTACTTTATCCAAATCTTTTCATTTTTTATTATTTGCTTCGATTTAATTTGGGTGCAAAAAACCATCAAATGGCTGCGAAAGCTGGAAACTGGCGACCAGACAAGCATAGTGTGGGCGAAACCTTGCCCAGTAGTAGAGAGATGTAATGTAAGTTGGAACTTAATTTAATTACTTATTTATATAAGATTATACCTATGAGTCTTGTGTATTACTATGCTACAATTACTGAGTTGTTACTTGATACTTTTTACTGTCACTTGAAAGGAGCCTTCAATGGATCGATAACAGTACCCTGCTTCTTGATAACCCTAGGCATGGTGAGTCGTTGGTGGGTTTCTCTCGACGTCCACTGTTGGCCAATAGGCATTCTCAACGACCTCTCGTACTGCTCTCTGGTTTCAAACGGATAAGGAACGTCACTCGACTGGTACTTCAAGTTCTTCTTGTTGACCTTCTCATTGATGATGACGTTCTTCAAGTTCTTGTCCTTTCTCTTGTCTTTCTGAGCCACTCCATCGATGGTACGCACCACCTTTCTCTTCTTCTTGCTGGTGACATTGGCGCCGGCCCAGTCTCCCCACCCTGGCAACGTGACGTCTTCTTCTTTGTCGTCTTCGTCTTCCACCACCTGTCTCTTTTCTTCGTCAAATTCGGCCACCACGTCGTCTCCCGCAAACGCCTGTTTGATCAAGTCGGCCTGACTGAACAAGGTGGCTTCGTCGTCACTATCGCGATTAACCAGAAGCTGCTGCTGCACGTCAATAGTGACATCGTCACCGTCCTGATGCTTTCTTTTCTTGGACTTGGCGATTTTGGCCGCGGACTTGGCCAACTTGGAAGAAGTTTGATCCACAGCCGTGATCTTTGAGGCTTTTTTGGGTTCGGAAGATACGCTGAGCCAGGGATTAGACTCGTCTTCAGGTTCCCCACTCTCTTTGGCCTCTTCTTCTTTGGCCTCTTCTTGGTCAGTCTCGATCACTTTCTGTTTTTGGTACTTTGCTTTCATTTTGTTCACCAAATTGCTGCTCTCGTCTTCTTCTACTTCCTTGGCAGTTTCTTTGTTCATCTCCTCAACACTTTCTCTCATGGCCAGGGCATTTGGTGCATACACTCTTCTTCCTTGGTTCTTGGTGTCGCTAACAGAAGTGGCTTCTTCAAACTCTTCAAGTCCGCCGTTGGCCTCGAGCTTCTTCAACTCCTCAAGTTCCCTCATATTCTCCTGCTTTCTTCGTTGCTCGGCGTTCTTCATGAAGTCCATGGCCAAAACACCTTTGCCTAGCTTGGATCTGTCGGGCTCCTCGGCGTTTTCTTCATTACGGTACTCCTTTTCAATGTCACTGATATTGTCGTCGCTTTGGTCTCCGTCTTCATACCCAAGCTGCTTGGCTCTTAACCGTTCTCCTTGCCTCAACATCTCCTCCAACTCGGCTCTGTTGTTTGCGTCCTTGGATAATCCACTTTTGATCATCGACTTGGCCCATTGTGACTGCGTTTTGTGCTTGAGAGTCATTCTTTCTTTGGCTCTCTTGAGATCGTGGTCTTCTCCATCGCTCTCGTCTTCCTCAACCAACTCGGCATTTCTCATTCTTTCCTTCTTCTTGATCTTGTGGTACTGCTTGGACTTGATCTTCTTGATTCTCTTGGCCTTGGCTTCGTCTCGGAACATCAACTCTCTCATCAACCTGAGCTCATTGGTTCTTTTGATCATCTCGCTGGGTGAAAGCTTGGCTACTTGAATCTGCTCAAACGTGGCTTCCTTGGTATCGTCTTCAAGGGCCGATTGGGCAAGAACAGAACTAATTTTGCTTTCCAATTCTGACTTGTTGGCCTTAAATTCGTCGTCGTCCAACGCTATATTCACGGTGTTTTTACCTTTGGCCGTCGATGGGGCTCCCATGGGGAACTTCAACACCTCGGCTTCTCTATTGGCCATCACTGTATCGTGCCATTTGCTGACTTCTTCTTTCGATATCTCGTATGCAACTTTTCTGTCATGTCTTTCTTGAATTCTCTTTGGTAAAGGTGTAGCCAAAGCCTTGGACTTTTCTGGGTCCTGGTCGATCAAAATCGCGTCTTTGGAAACGGACTCGTCTACTGCAGACATCATATCTTGAAGCGACAATCCTTTGGTACCGGCGGGGACATTGAACTCGTTTTCAGCTGTGGTTTCGGCAACCAATCTCTTTCTCTCTTTAGCAGGTTTTTTGAGCTGCGATGTCAAGTGTTCTACTGTATTCTTTAAGTCCACCTCACCATCAGATTCTTGCTCAAAAACATCAGAATCAGAGTCAGCTTCACTTTCTTCTTCACTATCGCTTTCACTGTCATCGTCGTCATCTTCTTCTGATTCCCATGCTTCGTCTAATACCAACTCATTATCGCCGCTCTTTTGGGCCCTTTTCAAGTCTCTTTCATCCATATCCCAGGCTTCAGATAACGTCACCAACTGACTTTCATCCACACTGTCATACGCCTCTTCTTCACTGCTCTCATCATCACTTTCCAACTCTCCTCTCTTTCTCTTACGTTCTCTTTCTTTGGCTCTCTTGGCTTTGTCTCTGATAGTCTGGGAAAACTTGGAGTTTAACACGTCGTAGTCGTCGTCCGAGCCCAAGGCTTCGTCCGAATCCAACTCCTCATCATCAAACTTGTCGTGCTCGCCATTTCCTCCGTCTTTTAAGAATCTTCTTGCATCAAGAATACCATCTTGAACATCGTTCTCGTCACCGGACTCGCCAGAACTGGACTGGTTTTCGGCTCTTTCAGCTATCAGAAACGCATCCAATACCTTTCTGGAACTTCTCTTCTTACCAGAAGTCTTGTTCTTACGTTGTGCCATCCTTAGGGTATACTATGTTTAAGCGATGCTCTTCGCTTGAATAAATTTTTGCTCACGTGAGAAAAAATCACATCAAACAACTTACATAGTATAAAAAGCAAATAAGTACTGTAACCATCAATATGCTATAACAATTATACATTAATATGTATATATCCGCAGTAGTAGCATCGATATGCGTGATCGGGAAATTGCTGGTACGTTGGTTTCTCTAGCAATATTGATAGCACACCATCTGCATAATATATCGAAAGCATCGCTGGCTCAAGATCTTCCTCGATTGTCTTCTTGGCACCTCGGTAGCTGACCGACAAACAACGTATCGGAGGACTACTATTGATATGCTGTACCAGTAATGTCATACTTTGTTCCCTGATGCCTATAACACTAATTAGCTTTAGCTAGTAGTAGAGTTTGGGCAAAAGTCAGGAAAAATGGTATTCTGTAAATCTTCTGACCATTTACTATGTCAGGTTGCTTGAATTAACTAGTTCTGATAGAAAAATACTCAAGTGCATTTTAATGATCAGCAGAGTATGATGGCTTTTATCTACTTGTCTCGTTAGTACACTTACAGACAAATGGTATAAACTTCAGATAAAGCAGGTGATTAATCTTAACGTCAGAATATTAAAGAGTACTTGCTGAAGTTAGTGTGGCTACTAGATGTCCGTATGAGTGCTGGAAAGTGCTCTGGCTACTGCCTCAGTAGTGCTTGACATGCTGAATCACCATTATGGCCATCCTATAAATTTTATATCTACGTAGATCAGCAAACTCTTGTTATTCGCTTCAGATACTTCTACTCTATACTGAGTATTGCTGATTGTTCACTGATTGCATTACTTTGTTTCTAATTTTATTAGTAGTTCTCTTATTGTATTGCTTATATTCATTACAACGCATCTAACCTATCGTTAATTTCCTCGGCAGTCAACTTCTTGAACCGTGGTCCTTCTACAGAAGTCCCCTTGAATCCCAACAAGTGATCCTGGGCTTCACTTATAATGGCAATATCCAAGTTTTCCCCGGTCAACTCGCCATCCACCGACTCTTTCAATGCCAACAATGCCACGTGAATGGCGTCTTCCAACTCCAAGTTTTCGTTCCATCTTTTTTCCAAGAACGTTTTAGCGGAATTGGAGGTCTTACCAATCGAAGTGGCTTTCCATGGGAAGTAACTTCCGGATGGGTCAACCTGATATAATTGGAACTGGTCGGAGTGCTCGTCGTAGCCTCCGACCAATAACGATACACCGTATGGCCTGATACCACCCGATTGTGTAGATTCTTGCATGACTTTGGCGATTTCTTGCACCAAGATTTTGACCGGCGGATATTCGTTGTAGATTCTTTTGTAGTTTGTATGGGCCAATTTTCTGGCTTTGTCCACCAAAACTCTAAAGTCGGGTCCCATTCCAGAATAGGACATTCCAATGTTGGGGGTGATGAGTTCGACTTTGGACCCCGAGTTGCTTTTAAGAAGCGTCGAGTTGGCTTTACGCTCAGTTGCAAGAACCACGCCATTGGCGGATTTGATTCCAATTGTGGTCACACCCTGTTTCACGGCGTTTAAGGCATACTCTATCTGCACTAACTTACCACTTGGCGAGAATGTGGTTAACGAAAACGAATATCTATCAGCCATGTTGAATAAGTAGAGTAGATGGCTTGTAGAGACATTTCAACACGATTTGCCTTCAGGCAAGTCGTGCGTGGGAAAAATAGAGAGCGCGAGGTAGAGAAATAGAGACTCAACATATTACGAGGGAACGAATGGATAGATGGGGTGATACGTTGTAGTTTGAGGTGAGGCGAGCAAGTGGCTCAACCTAACCGGGAGAGCACCATATTTTCTCGCTACATTGTTTGGTCACTCGCTCATCCTCATCGCTGCTCAGCTTGCTACTGTCATTGTTGTTCGCTACATCGATTCTATTCTTATTCATTTGGTTATTCTATTGCTTTGCTTCGCTTCAGTTCTATTCTATTGCTTGCTTCATTCGCTTCGCTCATGAAGCTTGCACTACTATACACTTCCACCGGGGAATTATTCATCCTCATCGTCAGTATCTGGTGGTCTAGGAGTTCCTTTAGGAGTATTCAACCATTCAATGTATCTCAATCTTCTTCTTTCAGCTTGCAACTTCTTCTCGTTTCTGGTCATCTTCTTCTTTCTTTGTCTGACCTTGATGTTGGCTGGTGAATCATCATCATCAGCTCTCTTAGGAGGGGCAGTTGGTGCTGGAGATCCTTCGGCAGACTCAGATCCTCCGTCTTCAAATCTGGCATTGTCGACAGAAACAGTTCCCTTCTGCACAACCTCACCGTTTTCAACATGCCATTGTTCAGGACATAATGCTCCTACAAACTCGTTGTTGTGTGAAATCATCACTACACCTCCGGTCCATTCTCTAATGGCAACAGCCAACCCTCCTAACGAGTCTCTGTCCAAATAATTGGTGGGTTCATCCAAAACCAATAAATGGGGGTTGTTCCACATGGCACCGGCAATCACAACCTTGACCAATTGTCCTCCAGATAAAGAGCCCATAGGAGTGTGGTCGGCAATGTCACCGTCCAATCCTACACCTTCGAAATGCTTTCTGATGACCGAAGGAGTCAAGTCTCTGTAACCCAAACCTTCACGAGAAGCTTCGTGGTCGTCGAACTTTTGGATCAACTTGTCGAATCCGTGCTCCAATAAAGTTTCCTTGGAAACCCACGAGTTGTATTTAGGCAACCAGAGGTCCCACTTGACTTCATACTGGAACGACTTCTTCAACTTTTGTCTACCCACAATGGCTTCGATGGCTCTAGGACCTCTTCCGTCGCCAATATCGATCTTCTTGGCCAATTGCTCCTTTTCTTCGGGACTCAACTTTCTCGATTCCTTCAACAAAACTTCTCTATCGTCACCAAATCTGTATCTCCATTGCAAGTACTGGTTGGCAGTCTTTTCCTTGTGCTGCTCAACGTGTTGCAAAGCATGCTGGGCAATGTAACCGATTCTCAAGTTAGGGTGTTTCTCGACCTTACCTTCGTTAGGCATCAATTCACCGGTCAACAACTTGATCAAGGTGGACTTACCGGCACCATTTGGTCCTACAATAGCCACTCTGGACGACAAAGACAAAGAACACGAGACGTTCTTAAGCGAAGGTTTTGGTGCTCCAGGATAGCTGAAAGTAACGTTGTTCATTCTGGCCACGGCTCTGGTATTGGACTTGACACCAGTCAAGATACCTGGTGGAGGGAACGCCATTTTGACGTTGCTATCGGTCAAAGTGTAGTACGACTTGCCTTCAGGCTTGACCTTGACAAACTCACTCAAGTTACCCTTGTAGTAGGCCAATTTCTTGTTTTCGTAGTGGATAATGTCGGTACAAACGGCATCCAAGAAACCAGAGTCGTGGGAAACAATAAGAGAGGTGATGTCGGTGTTTTCGATCAAGTAGTCCTGTAACCACTTGACATTGGCTACATCCAAGTGATTGGTAGGTTCATCCAAAAGCAACACATCAGCTTTCATCAACATGGCTCTGGCCAATTCCAACTTCATTTTCCACCCACCAGAAAGAGAACCGACGTTTTGTTCAAGACGTTCTTGTGGGAAACCGACCTTCAATAAGGCGTTGGCGATTTCGGTTTCGCTGACCCCGGCAAGCTCAGGATCAGAGGCAATGAAGTTGACCAAGTTCATGTCGGCTTCAGAGCCTTGCAATTTATGTTCCACAAAACATGTTTTCAATTGGTCGGCAGTAGGGAACCCTTCCAACTGTCCTTTCGAGATGGCTCTCATCAAGGTCGATTTACCGGCACCGTTTCTACCGCACAAACCGTATCTGTGACCCTTTAAAAGACGCAATTTAGTCTTGTTCAACAACATTCTGGAACCGTAGGCCAAAGAGAAGTCGGCGTTGACAATCTCAATAGCTCCTTCGTCGTCGTCGTTAGCAGCAGCAAGTTCTGGCTCGAACAATTGTCTCAAGTTGGTCATCACTGTGTCGACATAGCTCTTTTTGATTTCAGCAGAAACACTAGTGGCATCAACAGCGAGAGTCAAATATTCAGAGAGTCTCTTCCAGTCATTGACATTAGCGTCAATTTGTAAGATATTGCCCAAATAATTGGATCTGACCGAGTCTTCCAAGTTCAATTCGGAAGTAACTGGAATCAACTCATCTCCCAAATTAGCAGTGTAGAAGTTTTTTGCTTGTTCCAATGTGATTCTACCATGGAACTTTCCATCCGACTGTTCGTTTTCAGCGTCCTTCAACACCTGGAGCGCCTTACCGGCCAATTCTCTGACTTCAGGCAACGAAGCGTTCTTGTAGACATTTTCAACACCAGGCATCAAAATAGGAATAAACGTTTCGATTTCCCTCTTGTTGTTGACCAATCTGGTCAAGTTTTCAGTGACGGTGACGGTTTGTCTCAACTGGTCGTTGGAAGAAGAAGACATCTTCAAAGACTTGTCCAAAGTAGGAACCAATAAAGACAAAGCAGGCTCGGTGACTTCGGCTACAAAAGTGACACTACTCAAGTTCTTGATACACTCAGGAACTTTACCAGGATCAGCCAAGGTATCGACAATAATGTCGTACTTGTTTTGCAAGTCCAAGTTGTCCAAGACCTTGACGAACTTCTTAAGCACCGTCAACCCTTGCTTGGCCAATTCCGGCTTGAAATCGGTAGCCAAGTCGGTCAAGACTGGAACAGCCTTGACGAACTTCATTTCGAGAATATCGGCTGGAATATCGTCGACAAATCTGGAGAATGTGTCGAGTGCTCCCAACTTGGAGTTCCATTTGGCAGACGACTTCAAGTAGACTAGTATTTCGTCCAACACCACCGTGCCCAAGGCTTCGATGGGGTAGATGCTGTACAAGGTATCGATGGCCGTTTTGGCGGCCTTGACAACATTTTTGTCCTTGTCAGCGTAAAATTCGTACACCAATCCAAAGAATTGCACAAGCACACTTTCCTTAGGAGTCTGGCCGCTTAACTTGATGGCCAAGTTTTGCACAATAAGCAAGGCCGATTCTCTGACAAGAGGAGCGTTCTTGGGTTTGCTCAAGGACTTTAAAATCTCGTAGAGTTTCCATTCTTCAATGGTGGCAAGAGTAGGGTCTTGGGTGACTTGGTCCACGATCGAGTCGACTTCGGTCTTGATTTCAGACACCTTGGTGGCTTTTTCGATGGCAGCAAAGTTTTCTTGGATAGGCAAGTTGGCGACATTGAGTTTGCTCAAAGCAGTGTTCAATGAGGTCAATGAGGTGGTGGAAGCATTGGCGTTGGGGGTGCTTGGCGTAGCAGTTCCACTGGTGGGCAAGGACTCTATAGGAGTGGAGATCTGGGAGCCGTAATTTCTCAGCGGCAGAAACAGCGGCTGGGCTGCGGCGGCGCCTCTATAAAAGACCTTAGACTTCTGCTGTTGTGACTTTAAAAAGTCCTCAAACGACTGCTTCGACATCCTTGGTTCTATCTAAAGAAGAGTAAAAGAAAATTTTCGGAATAAATTTAAATTCCGTCGCACGTTGCGATGAGAAGTGAGAGATGAGGCACAAGGCGGACAGAAGGAGAGCAGAAAGAGCAGAAGAGCAGACAGGACAGAAGAGCAGAACAGAACAGAGGAGCAGAAAAGGGGCTGGAGGGAGGATAGAAGAGGAAATCGGTGACTTGCCCAGAACGTGGCATAGATATGGTCCAAGGGTCTGCTTATCTTGCGATGCCGAGCTTTGGCATCGCGGATGCGCGTTGATTTGAGTGAGATTGGAAGTTTTCTAGAACGAGTGATTCGCGGAGAGAGTAGGTAAGAAAGCTATAGTAATAAATAAAGATGAATGGTCTGACACTCCATTGAGCAGAAATACTTACATTGCAAATTTATTTATAAATAGTCTACGTCTTTTTTGTACGATGATTTCTCCATGTATGGAATTTATTTGAGATTATGTATGGTATTAGGTGGTTAGTAGCGATGCTTACGAAGTAGAGCCGACTCAATTAATCCTGATTTTCTTCTAGTTTTCAGTCCCTACTTGCTCTTTTACCGTGATGCTTTTGTTGATAACGTTCACCGCCAAAGGGGTTCCGTCTCCCAAGTATTCCAATTCATAGCACACCAAGTCGTTCTTCTTTTCCTCATTCTTTTTCTTTTTGGGGACTGGTGACTTTTCATTGACTTTCCATCCCACGTACTCTATATTCTCATACTGCTGTTCCTTGGTGAAAAAGTTTCTGTTGAACGACCCCAACTCTTTGAACTCCACTTCTTTTCCGTCCCTTATATGGTACACTTTGACCTGGAAATCGGTGTCCAACGAGTTCACCACCAACCCATATCCATTCTTGGCTGAAGGTCCGAAACCTGTGATTCCGGACGACGTCACCGGACTCTTGGTATTGGCCAACTCGGTCTCTTCTTGCTGGGCCGTATTAAACAAATGCACTCTTCCGTTTTTCTGTAGCACCAAGTACCTGGTGGGGTGAATGGGGAAAAACTCAACTATGTGATCCGCTTTGATGCTGTCGAACTTTACGAGGTTGGATACCATTTGTTTGTCTAGTGACACTTCTAGTCTGTACTGGTCTGCATCAGGCTGGAGCAGAACATGAATCGAATCATAATGAAACTGTATGGCTTTTTCAGTCACTTCTTCTGAAACTACTGCTACCTCGTGAATATGAACATCATTAGGTTCATTTGTGTCATCAGCTGTGTGTTGGGCTTCATCCTCTTTGAATTCTACTTTGGAAGTAGATTCCGTCGTATCTTTGGATTCATTGGTATCTTTGGATTCATTGGTATCATTGCTTTCTTCGGTATCATTGCTTTCTTCGGTATCTTTATTATCTTTGGGCTCTTTGGGCTCTTTGAACTCTTTGGGCTCTTTGGGCTCTTTGGGCTCTTTGGTGGTATCTTTTACTTCCTCCTTTGGAGTTAATCCCTCACCCTCGTCCATATGCTCCAATATTTCGGTCTCTATATCACTTTCATATGGGATATTCCTGAACTGTAAATCTTCATCCTCATGATTCAATTGATCTCCACTAAACACTTTATCGTTGTAGAAATCAAAGTTGTTGATATCGTCGTAATCTACATACGGATCTTCGCTTTTTCCTAGCGAATCTTGCGACTCGTCAAAGTATTTCGACGTCACTGTATGCTTTTTCTTCAAGCTCTTGGGAGAATGGGTAAAATCACTCGATTTATTAAAGTCAAAGTTGTCGTCAAAGTTGTCGTTGTTCTCTAGCAATGCATTAAGCTCGTTATTTATGGGCGTTTCGTCTGCATCGGGCATTCCCAAGTAGTTCATGCTTCTGACAGACGGAATCTTGAGAAGATGGACGATTTCTTTCATCGATTTGGTGAGCTGGTGTCTGGATTTTTTGATAAGCAGTAAATCTACATCGGGAATCTCCGGCAATTCATCCGTTGTTTCGCTAGCGCTTGGTGCCTCGCTGTTGCCTCTGAGACGGGCGTTTTCTCGCTCGAGCTCCGCGATTTTGGTTCTTTGTACGTCCGCTACCATTTTGATGGAATTAACTTCGCACTGAAGCTGAATGATTTTGTATTTCATCTCTGACTTCTCAAGATTGGTCATGATCTTGAATCGTTCTAGGTTGGTGAATTCTGATGTAAGGTAGTTGATGACTCCGGGCAATGTGTAATTGGCGGAAGAATACTGAAAAGCATGCTGGTTTTGCAGTTGTTGGTTTTGTTGCTGGTACTGTTGGTTTTGACTCAGGCTCTGGTTCTGGCTCTGGCTCTGATTCGGCGTCTGTCTCAGCGATTGCAGCTGCCACAGCACCAGCTGGCCGTTTTGAGTGGAGTTTTTGGCATTCGTCTGCAGTCTGGCGCTATTCATCTCTTTGATAACTAGGTATATGTAGATGCGCCGTCCGTAGAGATGTGCCGGTCTTGCGTGGCTCTCGACTGATCTCCTGGTTGTTTTGGCGAGTCGGTCACGTGACGCACCACTACAAGTGCGATTCTTGCAAGGTTAGCTACAACTACAAGTAACAGATTAAATACGTTTATTATGAGTGTGGTTATTTCTTGGCTGCCCAGTCGTTCAAACCGTACTTGTTTCTGGCAATTTCAATGGCATAAAACTGGATTCTCACCGCAAAAATAGTGCCGTCTTGGGTGTACTCATCAGAAGCGTTTGTTCTCAATAAAGTACCAAAGTTGTAGTCTTCGATCTCGTTGAACTTTTCACAGAACGCTCTCCATTTGGCTTTACCAGTTGGGCTTTTCATTTCAGATTCGTTGATTTGAGCTACGTTCTTAGGTTCCTTGAACTCTGGGAAGTCGGCCAACAAGGTCTCAAGAATCTCATCGTCGTGCTTGGTCAATTTCAAGGTCGAGCCGGGGATTCTTTGCAACAAGCTCCAGTAGGTTTCGGCTTGCAAAACGGCCTTGACGGCGAATTGCTTTTCTATGTCCTCTAAGTTGTCAGCAGTTTCTGCTTCGAATGGTTTACTCATGGTGTGATAGTGGGAGAGACATCATTTGAGAGCTAAAATTTTGTTGCTGCAGTGCGCACGTGACCAGCTTGCCTGGGTTCATGCAGGATGGCTGCAACAAATGTTCTTTGTAATTCTATTTTGCAAACCTTGTCCAATAGTTAAAAGTAGGAATACTTACCTGATTAAGATGTGGTTTGTTCTTCTATTTTGGTTCTTGTCCTAGTTATAATAAGTCTTTTTAGTTTTGTAGTATTAGTTTTGTTTTGTAGTTTTTAGTTTTGTTTTGTTAGTTCTTTCTTAGCTCCAATATGTAGTTGGCTTCGCGAAGGCCGCTCTGGTAGGCTCCGTGCACGCACCCGGCACCGTCCAGAATGGTGTGTTCGCCGGCAAAACGAACATTGCGCTCGGGAATACCTTCTGTTTCATGGTCGCCGCTCAATTGTACGATACTGTCTACGGGGTCGTCGCCAACCTGGATCCCAGTATACGAGCCCCGGATATAGGGGTTCTGGGTCCATTCAGAGGTTATGACGGCTACGGGGTCAGTGACGGGGCTCACCGCTATTTTCGCGAGCATTGGTTTGAAGTACGTCCAGGCTTCATGTTTGTGCGACTCAAGGTACTCGGTCAAAGGTGACTGGGTCAAGATAACAAGCGAGCCGCCTTTGACATTCAGGTGCTTGGTGAAGTTCAAGACGTGTGCATAGTACGAAAACGGCGGGGGCAACGATTCGAGTTTGTCGCCAGCAGGGGTGGCGGCATCAGGGAGAATCTGGAAGGTATCGGGGCCGCGGTCCCACCAGACATTTTCAAACTCGAACACCACCTTGCCCAATGCAGCAAAGTGCACCCTGTCGAAAGCCGCAACCATTTTGGCAGGCAACGGAGGGGCCCAGGTGATCCCGTACGGGTCGGAGCTTGGCAACACCAAGATGGATTGGGGCACCGTGACGATCAAGTGGTTGCAATAAACGGTTCCACAGGGCCCGGTCACCGCGATTCTGCGGCCGTGGCGGCGCGAGCCGGTGTCGATTGTTTCCACCGCGAACCCAAGCCTGATCGACAGCTCGATGTCGTTAGCCAACTTGGTGGTGACGAAATCGTAGCCCTTGGTGTTCAAAAGGTTCCGCCCCTGGTGGTCCATCACCATGTACTTGGCACTGATCCGCTCGGACGAAAACCCGTACCACAGCTCGAGGTACGCACTCATGCGAGTAACCAAGTCTTTGTCTTGGTGGGTGAGGTGCCGTGGGTAGAGCTCAAAGTACCTGGCCACGATCTGGCGGAGCGACATGTCGCTGGTGCCCGGCTCGTACATGTAGTGTAGCTCCACGAACTTCTCCAACTCTTCAAGCACCCGGTCGAGTTTGCGGCCGTGCACGTCGAGCGGCCCCTCGTGTTCAGAGGCGTGGAACTGAGGGTCTCCGTCGTCAAAGTAGGTGTCTTTGGCCACGTCGAACGTGTGTTTGTCGTCCGCGGCGATAGCCTCGAGCAAAACCGGGTTGGTGAGCGAGTCGTGGAACCACGCCGCGCCCAAATCGTACGCCTGGCCTAGTTTGCTTTGGTTGCGGTCGGTGTATATTCTCCCACCCACCCTGTCTTGGGCCTCTAGCACCACCACGTCTTCGGGTGTGAACGGCGTGTTGGGACTCTTGAGAAGGGTGTGGGCCGCTTTGAGTCCTGCGACCCCGCCCCCTATAATAGCCACTTGCACTATATCTGGCATGACTCGCGCGATAACTATTTTGGTAACTATCGAACTTTTTCTATGATCTCACTAACTATAGATCTCGATAACTGATTGATGCGCGTAGATTACAATTATCACTGCTACACAATATCGTTTGGTTAAAAATGAGAATACCTAATACTATTATGTATGAACTAGTTATAATATTGAAGATGTGCATAACACATCTGTAGTATTCTGGCTCAACTCTACAGTATCTTATTCTTATTCTATTTTCTTTAGATCTTATTAGATCTTATTCCATATTTTATTCTTATTCTTAGATCTTATTCCGTATTTTATTCTTAGACCTTATTCTTAGATCTTATTCCGCATTTTATTCTTATTCCGGCTATAATCCCAATGATTCTCGCACCGATTGGCGGATCTGCCTGTTGTACCCCTCGCGGTCGTCTCTCCAAAGCTTACAAGCGTCGATGTTGGCACCGCTTTCTGGATTGGGCTCCGCCAACATCGATATCACACTAAGCAAGATCTTCTCGATGCTCTGCACAGGCGACCATCTTTCCTCGGGTCTCTCATACTGATTGGGGTCTTCTCCGGGGGGATGCAAGATCGAGATGCAAACGGTTCCGTCGGCATAGATGTTGGGATGAAGGAGGGGCGGCACAAACACAAGCGTGGGTGGGCTCAAAGGATAGTCTTTTGGGAAAGTCAACCGCGCTGGAAACACTCCGTTCTCGTACGGGGTGTCGGGCGGTCCTTCCAACAAACATTCCCACACAAACAAATCATGTTCGTCCACGGGTCCGGCAACTATTCCGGGCGGCAGTTCTCGCGAAAGCTGCTGGTACTCTTTCAAGAGTCGTTTCTGCGCCGTGCTCCTAGCCATCTCTTCCACACTCACGTATCTTTTCACACGTATCTGCTCACTTACTTCGCACACTCTTAAACGGCCCGGAGATTATGCGGGCGCGCGCCGCCAATATTAGCGGCGCTCACTAATCACGCTAGACAGTTAAACTGTGTATTGACACTGTATATTGACACTGTATATTGACACTGTATTTTGAAACTAGTATATTGAAACTCATCGTATAATATCCTATAGTGTCTGAATTGTACTCAACTGCTACTCAATTGCTACTCCTTAGGTCTCGTTCGCCTACTGCTACTAGTCTCTGCATCACGTGACTCGCTGCCCTAAACTCGTCCGACCTCGTCGACTGATCTCGACTGATCTACTGATCTACTGATCTACCGATCACTGATCTGACATTGGCAATTGTAATGTCGTTTGTAGCCAAAGTCAAAAATGTGTTGAGCGGTGATACCGTGGTGCTTGTGCCTTCCAAGTCCACTGTTGTCCCCGCTCCCGAGAGATTGTTGACTCTTTCGTACGTGACGCTGGATAACCGCTGGGAGTCCAGAGAGTTTTTGAGACAATTGTTGATAGGCAAAGAGATCAAGTTCAAGGTTCACCACAAAATTGCGGGAGGTAGAGAGTTTGGCGACATTCAGGCTCCCATTTTTCAGTCGTTGATCGTGTACTTGCTTGAACATGGCACCGTCAAGTTGAAAGACAACTTTTCAGAAGAAGATGGTGACGAGTATAGGGATGCAGAACAAGCAGCCAAGAGTGCGAAGGTGGGTATTTGGAGTGGAAAAGGCTCAATTGAGACTGTCGCGTTGAGCGAAACCATCATCAGCCAGTCTCAAGAACACCCCGTTCACGCGGTCGTGGAGAAGGTGATTAGTGGAGACAGAGTGATTGCGCGCCTTTTGGTCAACGATTCTCAGCATGTGTCGACTCCATTGTTGTTGGCCGGACTCAAATGTCCCAGAAACGACGATACCACCCAGCTGGAGCATCTCACCAAGGTCGCCAACCTTGCAAAGGTGTTTGTAGAAGACAAACTTCTCACCACCAGGGCCGAATTGAAAGTCACTATTATCGGAGAAAGCCAAGCTGGGTTGCCTGTGGCCATTTTCCACCATGCTTCCGGCAACAATATCCATGAAAAGTTGTTGGAAAATGGGTTTGGAGAAATTGTAGATTGGCAGCTGACTCTTATTGGGTCTTCTGCGATGGCTGGGTTGAGAAAAGCCGAACAGACCGCCAAAGCTTTGCAAAGAGGCATTTTTGGTAATGGAGAACAAAAACCTGTCCCCAAAGGTCCTTCCAAGGCCGGAGCAAAGTCCCTTAAGCCAGGCAGTACTGTAGAAAACGTTCAGATCGCCAAGGTCGTTTCAGGAGACACCTTGGTGGTTCGTTTGAGTGGAGACGAAGAATTGACTGTTCAATTGGCTTCAGTCAGGTCTCCTAAACCGTCGGACAAAACAGTCACTTCCAACGCCCAGGTGCAACAGGCATTGGTGGCTACTGCTCGTGAATTCGTAAGAAACCAAGCTATTGGAAAATCGGGTACCTTGTACGTTGACGGATACAGAAACGAGAATAAAGAGCTTGGGTTTGATGCCAGATTAACGGTCTCTTTCAAGATCAACGGTACCACCGACTTGTCTGAACTCATCATTAAAAATGGTATGGGTACTGTGATCAGACACAACAAAGCCACGGCACACGAACGTTCTTTAAATTGGGACAGATTGCTTGAAATTGAGGAAGAGCAAAAGAAACTCGCCCAAAACGGGCTCTTTTTCTCGGGCGACATCTCGAAAGTCCTCAAGGTCAGCACCAGAATCATCGACGCTTCGGAAAACCTGGCCAAATCCAAGACGTTCCTCAATGGTTTCAAGCAAAAGGGCCGTATTGGTGGTGGGTACCACGTGGAATTCGTTCCGTCGAGCACCAGAGTCAAGTTATTCAACCCCAAAGAAGGCTTGAAATTGACCTTGATCTTGGGAGGATTGTCTAATGACAAGACCGAGTTGAGTGATGAGGGCTTGAAGTGGATGAACCGTAAGTTCTTGCAGAGAAAGGTGGAGTTTGAGGTATACGACACCGACAAAATCGGTGGGTTTATTGGTAATTTATATACCAATGCCACTGCGTTGAAGCCTGTACAAGTGTCGTTGTTAGAACAGGGTTTGGTCAAGACCCACGACTTTGCTGTAAACTCCAATCCCTTTGCCAACGACTTGGTTGCAGCCGAAGAAGCGGCCAAAAAAGCTCACAAGGGTTTATGGAAAGACTACGACGAGTCAAAGGTCCAGGCCGAAGCCGAAAAGGCTGCTGGCCAATTGTACCAGTTAAATCTTGAGGCTTCACAGCCCAAATTCTTTGACATCGAGGTTGTGGACATTGACCAAGCAGGTGTTATTTCGTACCATAACTTGGACGCAACCACAGTGGCCAAATTTACCAAGTTCAAGGCCCAATTCAACGAGTTCCACAGCCAAATTGCCAGTGCCAGCAACACCTCTGTAGACTTGCCGCACAACTTGACTCGTCCTCCTAAAAAGAACGAGTTGGTTTCGGCCAAGTTCTCTGAAAACGGCAAGTATTATCGTGCAAAGGTGGTCAATTATGACAAGGCATCTGGTAAATACGAAGTCAAGCACTTGGATTTTGGTAACGTCGACAAAGTGCCATTGTCTTCGTTAAGAGTGCTTCCGGCCAAGTTTTCCACTGCCACCCTTGCGCCATTTGCCCATACCACCGCTTTGCAGAACTTGAAGTTACCACCTTCCCAGCCTACGGATTATTTGACCGATGCTTTGTATGCATTGGAAGACCTTACGTTTGACAAGAAGCTTGTTCTTGGAGGTGTTCCGGGCGTCACCACCGACTACACCGGTGTGTTGTACGACTCTGAGCAATCGCTCAAGGATCCTTCATACACTATCAACAAGCAACTTGTCAAGGAAGGATGGGCTGTAGTAGATAAAACCAGTGTTCGTCCAAATGCCAAGGAGTATATCGCCGAAGTACTGGCTGCACAGAAGAGTGCCAAGGATGCTCATTTGGGATGTTGGGAGTTCGGTGATCCTTTCGACGATGAGCCCCTCTAAAGTTCCAAAAGTTTAAACTTAACAAAATCATCGAAGTTACCGATGAGTTTCAAAAGTCTATAGAGAATAAAATTTGATTTCGAGATACACTTCTATTTAAAATCTAACTGCACAGCTTATCATCTACACTAAATGTAGATCTATACACTCAGATAATCATACTACCCCTAGAATTTAATGGTAACGTTTCAAATCGATAATAGCGTGACTTCCTGTTGAATAGTTCTGATCGGATCATTGTTGGAACAGAGTATTTCAACTACTTAATTTGAAGCACATTCGATTGTAATACCTAAACATAGTGTATAGCAAGTATAAAACCTCAAAATTTCGTAGCTGACAACTTATATCTTTATGGTGTATATATACCGCTGTTTGGATATGATTTTGCACCCAGTCACGTGCCGACCATTGTCGTGCGCTGGCACGTCGACTATTAGTAAAAAATCGCCAAAATTTTTCAGATTTGCCAGCGATTAACAAGGATTAACAACACCACGATGAATCCTGCTGTCACCAACATAGTGGTCATGCTTGTCATGATGCAAGTCTCGCGTAAATTGGACTTGGAAAACCCCGACATCTTGTTTTACGTCAGAGCCTTCTACTTGACATGTCAAGTCGCCGCCTTGGGTGTCTACTTGGTGACCAGATTGAAGATCAATTCGCGCAACGACTTGACTACTTTGAAGTACGTCGAACCAGCCAACCCTATGGGTGGAGAATCTGCTCCTAGAGCCGTGGTTACCACCGTCAAGGAATACGACTTGAAGCAAGTCGACACCCAAATCAAGGGTGTGTTCACCTCGTTGGCCATGATGGGATTCATGCACGTCTACATGAAATACACCAATCCTTTGGTCATGCAATCTGTGTCTTCCGTCAAGTCTGCCTTGGAAGCCAACATCGTCAAGATTCACTTGTTCGGTACCCCTGCCTCGGGTGACTTGAAGAGACCTTTCAAGGCCGCCCCTGGTTTCTTACAATCATTGACTGGAGGCGCTGATGTCAAGACTGACAAACACTCGGTTGAAAGTGTCGAGGCCTCCGGTTCCGGTGGTATTAAAGAAGATTAGACTTAATACACATAACTAATTGTAATGCCGTAGATTAATTGTAACTCTCTATCATTTGACTGATAAGTCCGGGCGTGTGTGCAGGAAGATGAGATACGACGAGAAACGGTGAACTTCCAGTTAAGTAGATCGTTTTGTTCATAACTGAGGATCAAATGTCGCTTCAGTAGATCGTAGTAGTACTGAGTGAATTATTGTACTGAAAGAGCAGGTATTTTTATACCTGTGTGAGATTTGTGAAAGCTGTAATTCGTACTAAATTTCAGTAATAATCCTACTTGACATATCGATATACTTCTACTATACAAAGCTGGGCCAGTAGACTTTGAACAATTGCTCAAATATCTATCTCTTTGAGCTTCTTTAACGGTTATTTATAGTTCCACTCAACTTGATGTTTGCTTTAATTTCACCACTACTTGAAATATCCAGTAACTCTCAACTATTCGGATTTACTGATCCTACATTTCACGCTATGCTTCCAATATATCTAATTGGGATTTATAGAAATTTCAAAGATCTTCTTCATAGATAGCTTCGATGCTTCTATTGATAGGTTTTATTATTTTTATTCTTGTTCTGGCTCTACCAAAATACACTCCTGGTCTTTTCCTCTGACGAAACTGATATTATCCAAAAGTTTGGCACTCTTGACCAATTCCTCGACTCCCCATTTTCCTCTGCCATATATCTCTGGCACCACCTTGCTCATAGGCTCAATTAGACCCTGGTACAAATCTCTATACTGAACCACCTCCGCCGGTGATATTTTGGAGGTGTCAAGTTTGGCGAACATTTTTTGCACCCATTCCGGCAAATAGTTGTCTTCATCACCTTCCTCGTCGTGGTCTGCAGCCAAATACTCATTTCTGTTGTAGCATCTGATCAAATACAAGAGCCAGCACTGATCTTGGAGCTGGTTTTCAAGAATGGTGTCGTAACTGGTGACTCCAAGTGATACTAAGAGAGAGTTCTGGAACTTCAAATCCTTCTTGTACACGATTTTCAAGGTAATGAAGCGTGGTTTGTACTCTGGGTTTGAAAGCAATGCCTTTTCCAAGTGCTTGAGCTTCTTGATATTGGCCAGAAAGATCTTCTTTTGTGACTGAGTATAAATCCGAATAGCATCACTGTTACGCTGGGAGGTGCTTCCCGTTTGGATCATTTGCGATTTGGCCTCTATGGCTTGACGCAACTGGTTAATACCGGCAAGCTGCATACGAAGAGTAATTCCAGTTTCCCACTCGTTCTGGACTAAGTACTGGAACACTTGGATCAAGTTTTCTGGCAAGTTATCCTGGGTAATAAAGAACAAAAGGCCGTCTTTGAATCCCTGGATATCCTCCGAAGGTTGTTGGACTCTAACCACAGAGGTGGTGTAGTCACTCAATGACGGCAATTTGATATTATTGATCTTCAAATCTTGGATTATCGACTCGGGAATCTTGATTTTAAGGGCTGCAGAGTCGGCAGCATTGTTTTCAGTGCAGAAACCGTATGCCAAAAGGAGCTCCTCGTTACCCTTCATACCATAATTGTTGTAAAGTTCGCCGCCATGGGGGTTCTGCGACTTGAAACTGAAGTAGCCATCGTCCACAGACCATTCTACCTGCGCTGTGCTATCATGATTCAACAAATCAATAAGAGGCAAGAGCATGGCCTCGTCTGGCTGGTGGTGGTGTCCAGAAACATCTTGGAGCAAGTATGCTGGGAAAGAGCGCGACTTGAGAATAAGAGAGGCCCATAAATAGTTGCCAAACCCGGTCCAGTTGTCGATGTCTTCGTCTTCAATAAAGTACTTGTACAAGTCTTCATCGGTGTAGAACTTGTACTCGTAGTAGAATTTCATGTTGATGAAGTGTTTTTCCGGCTTTTCCATGCCCTCTGGCAACATGTTGATCAACTGCCACCATTCCTCTACGAGTTGTCCCAAATTAGTTCTGAGTGACTCCCCAAGATTGGTGCCTTTAAGAGCAGCTTTATCTTGGGAATTCCAGGTGTACGGCAGATTTATCTGGTCCAAACTTGGTAGGAGTGCTATGTACGGCTTGTAGAATGACTGGGTAACGACCAGACTAGTTCTTTCTCTTGCCAAATAGAGTTTGGTGACGGAATTGATGTTGGACGTTTTAGTGGAAATTACCCCAAAATCGGCAGCTTCCGCACCTCCCGCAGCACCAACACCAGCAGCCTTGTTCATGCTCTCGATAGCATCGGTTAACGTCAAGCACAACTTAATTGGGATTCTAATGTGCTTTCCATCTAGTCTAGTTTGTTCTTCCAGTGATGGTGAAGAATTTTCGTAAAATACACCAATATTGTCTTCTGTGATCTTTTTAACCGATATTTGTGGCAGCACTAGCGCTCCGTGGTCGGCTGCCCACTTCACTAGCTCGGAAATGGCGGTCATGTTTGCCTTCTTTTGCAACTTCTACCACTTGGTGAAGAGAACATGAGCATCGCGCTTACGTCAGCGCTTAGTCAGCGCCACACCTACTGAAAAATCGGCCGATTCCATTACTAACTAGAACCATAAAGATGATTGGCACAGCAGCTAGACTAAGCAGATTTGCTGTTCAGAGAAGTGCTGCTCGTTTTGAGACACGCTCTGTTCACTACACTGCAAAACTCCTTCAATCAAACCAACCTTCAGCCGAAACCCCCGAAAACTCTAAAGCGAAGCGGCCCTTGAGTAGAGTGGCTATTGGAGGAACCCCCAATGCCAAGAAGTACGCCACCGCAAACAGTATTGAGTTTGCTTCGTGGAAAGCTGTGGTTTTGTTGATTGCATTGGGAGGCGGATTCACTTACTGGTTCAGTCAAGAAAAGGAGAGATTGAGGCTTCAAAAGGAAGTAGAGGCCAAAAGAGGGTACGGTAAGCCACTTATTGGGGGCCCTTTTAACTTGGTCGACACCAATAACGAACCGTTTACTCAAGAAAACTTGAAGAATGACAACAAAGTATTCAGTCTTCTCTACTTCGGGTTCACCCACTGTCCGGATGTGTGTCCCGATGAGTTGGACAAATTGGGCGAGATGTTGAAGCAGTTGGAGAAAGACGGCATACAATTGCAGCCGATCTTCTTGACATGTGATCCTGCCAGAGACACTCCGGAAGTGGTCAAGGAATACTTGGAAGATTTCCATCCTAGTATCAAGGGATTGACTGGAACTTACGAGCAAGTCAAATCTGCTTGTAAACAGTACCGGGTGTATTTCTCCACTCCTCCTGACGTGAAACCGGGCCAGGACTACTTGGTCGACCACTCGATTTTCTTCTACTTGATGGACTCCGAAGGAAACTTTGTGGATGTTATAGGTAGAGAAGCCACTGCAGCCGAAGGTGTGGAGAAGATCAAAAAGCACGTTGATGCTTTCATTCCTGAGGCCGAAAGAGAAAAGAGAAAGCAGGGTTGGTTAGGATTCCTTTATAAGTAATTCCTCGTAGAAAGCTGTGTCTGTATATAACTTGTATAAAGAATAATTGATGACTGAATAAGCATAGTAAATATTGCAGTTCGGCCAAATTGCAGAAGTGTGAGAATTGTAGGGTTTGAAAGAGTGTTGAAGATTTTATAATGATCCTACTAAATAGCTACGAAAATGGTCTATTTCGGGTCTAGTAGTATTGTCACGTGCGTTTCCTCGGATCTCAAGGTATCCTATACACCTTCCCACACCTCTTTCTCTCTAGCTTTCCTCTTCTAGCTTTCCTCTTCTAGCTTTCCTCTTCTACAATACGAACTTGTTCTCTTATTCTATCTTACTACTATATACTTGTATCGATGCATAACAAAATGATACTATGGCATAACCTTATAGAGTTATTGAAGAGATCTTTGGAATACTATAGGTGTATTTTATCTATTTTTAGGCATATTGAGTATTTTTTAAGTATTTTAGAATTTTATGTAATATTCATTACTTACTGACTAGCGCATCTAATCTTCTGAAGCCGCCGCAAGCTCTGCATTCTTCCTGCAACTCAGCAATGAGTTTCTGGTCCAATAACGGATCAGCAGAGTCTGCAGGTGCAGGCCAGCTCAAGAACTCATTGGTGTAGTTGGCCTGGTAGTCTGCAGGCAAAATGTCCAATCTTTTACCGTAGTTGGTGACTTTGGTCCAGTCGCGCTTGACGTTGTATAAAGAGTCAGAGAAGTACGCGAAACAACGCTCAAACATCTTAGTGTTCAAGGGCGACTTCATCTGGGGCTTGAAGTCGCAGTAGTCTGCCCACGCCTGTTTGGGATCAGCCAAAACGTAGTCCGTAGCCTTTTTGATGGCCTTCATGAACTTTTCGATCTTGTCTGGATTGGCTGCTAAAAACTTGTCGTTGACGATGTACAAGATGGTACAGAAGCAGCAGCATCCCAATTCGGCCAATTGGTCAATTCTCAACATCTTGACGTCACTCACTGGTCTGTTGTTCTCTTTGCAGTACTCTTCAAGCTCGACCTGCTGAATACACTCGATTCCAACCCCAGCATCGATGGTGCCTTCGATAAGGGCCTTGGCCACGTTCATACCGCAACGAACAGTGGTGAAGTCGCCGGGAGTCATGCCGTAGTACTTGGTGAGCTCGTCGACCTGGATCTTGCCAAACTCGCCTACGTAGCCAATTGTCTTGCCTTTGAGAGACTTGAAGTCGCTGGTAACTCCCGAGCCCTCTAGGTAAAGCAAGCCAGTGAATGGCTCGTCAAGAAGCGACCCAACCGAAGTAACTGGGAACCCTCTTGCTTTTGCAGCCAACGTATGGATCATGGCTTTCAATCCCATGTCGATCTTGCCGGAACCAACAAGTTCGGTGACATCCGAAGGGTTGGAAGGCTCAAGAATGGCGATATCAAGGCCTTGTTCAGCAAAGTACCCTTTGGTAGAAGCAAGGAAAAGTGGGATGTGGTAAGGGGCAGCTTGCCAGTTGAGACAGAAAGAGATTTTGTTAGTAGTCATTGGAGACAATTAAGCAATTAAGTGATTAAGAGACAATTAAGAGACAATTAAGGAGACTCTACGAATATTTATACTGTTTGTCAAGGTTATACCCCTTGAACGCATATTAATCCTATGCTATCTAATCTGTAAGAGCATAGGTCTATATACGCTAAGCCTATTATCTTATTTAGGATCTTGCATAAACGCATACAGGGGCTTGCTATACCGATAACAGTCTTCAAAGAAATCGAATTCCAAATCGAGCGTCTGGAGAAATACGTTCTCGCACAAACTGGTGGTTTGTTCCGTCACTACTCGGTCTACCTCGCTCTTGAGAAAGTTGGTCCACGACGAAAATGCTTGTCCGCTATGCAAAAGTATCCATTGCTGGTGTTTGTAAGCAAGATCGGGTGCAACGGGCGTGAGTTCGGCCCAGTCAAGGTACACTTTTTCCATTGCATACATGAAAGTGATGATTTCAGGGTATGTTTCAAGAGAAGCCATGAAATCGTTGTACTTGGACACCGCCCGAAGCAACGGCGGAGTGTCCAGAACCATCTCGGGGACCCATTTTCTGGCAACTGGTTCCAATTCGTGTAGAACCCGGAAGAAGTAGTCGTTTTCGTCATTACAAATAAACCCGATTTGTTTTCCTAAAGTTATAGCAGCCTCGGGGTGGTTGCAGCCACCGAGCGCTCTCCCAAATATACTGAGACTTTGCTGGAAGAACTGCAAATCTTGCCTCAAGTAAGTATACAATACATGGTCGGGCAACGTTCCTGCGCACATTTCCTTGGTCAATGCATGGTTGTAAGCTAGGCTGAGCCTATCTGCATGTTTTGCTAGCAACTGTTCTACAAACGACATGTTGTTGGCCATTTTTCACATCCTGTTGTTCCTTTTATGGTCTCGGAGCCATTTTTCCGCAGGTCCTCATAATCGCATGCAGCTATGCGGCTAAAGCTCCAAGGGAAGAGTACTACAAATTACTACAAGTTGCACTAGAAATTGCATACACAAGAGAATCTCGTTTGTCTTTATTCAATGTCGAAAAGGTCTAGTGTGTTGTCTGAGGTGGTTCTGGTTGAATCTACAAATACGTGGTACGGATGGATCTACAAGCTAGACTCGCTAGGGATAGAGACTAGAGGGATCGAGCGCGTGCCGCCGGAAGTACGTCGCCAGAAATCCGCAAGCCCCGTGCGCCAGTACACAGAGGTGATGGGGCTTTGGTTTGCGGCGTGCGGAGGGCTTACTTCAATGTCGCTGTTCTTCCTACCCACATTGGTGTTTGGCCTCAATGCCAAGGACTCGTTGGTCAGTGGAATCATAGGTATGTTGGTGGGATGCCTTGTTCCGGCCTACTGTTCCACCATGGGCCCCAAGTCCGGGTGTCGGCAGATCGTGGGCGCGCGCTCGCTATTTGGGCCGTGGGGAGTAAAGTTTGTGGCGCTAATATGTATTGTCGGGGGAATCGGCTGGTCGGTGGTAAATTGTGTGTTAGGGGGCCAGGTGTTGGCGGGGCTCAACTCAAGGGTGCCCTTGGTGGTGGGGATCATTATTATTGCAGTGGCTAGCATGGTGGTCGCTATCTTCGGGATACGGGTGTTGTACAAATTCCAGACTGTCTCCTCGTTTCCCATGGCCGTTGCCTCCATTCTCTTCTATGTAGTGGTTTGCCGCAAAATCAAATATCTCGGTGCGGCCAACGACGCTATCGCCGCGGAAAACATGAGCTCCATCACTAGTAGAGGAAACTGGCTCTCGTTTTTCACCATCGGGTACTCGGTCACCGCCACCTGGGGCTCGGGCGCGTCGGACTATTACATTCTCTTCCCCGAAGAAACGAAATCGTGGAAAATCTTTACGGTGACGTTTCTCGGAATCGCCGTCCCCACCACTTTTGTCGCGGTGCCGGCCACACTCTGCGGAACCATCGCGCTAGGCTATGGTCCCTGGAACGACGCCTATAATTCTGCGGGGGTCGGGGGGTTGATATGGGAGGCATTCAAACCGTGGGGCCGGTTCGGACAGTTTGTGGTGGTGCTATTCTACATTTCGCTCGTGTGCAACAATATCATGAATACGTACTCCGTAGCATTCGAGTTTCAACTTATAGACCGCCGCCTTGAAAAAATCCCGCGGTGGTGCTGGGCGGTATTGATTACCGCGATCTACCTAGTTATCTCGATCGTGGGAAAAGAACACTTTTCCACCATTATATCCAATTTCTTGCCCATGTTGGGATACTGGATCTCGATCTACATCTGTCTACTACTCGAAGAAAACCTTTTGTTTAGGTCGTGGTCAAAAACCAGAGCCCTCTTTAGTGATCTCCCCGCGGGCGAGCTTTACAATTGGGAAAACTGGAACCAGCCGCACCGCACCACACCAGGCTTTGCTGCTACCATAGCTTTCGTGTGCGGGGCCGTGGGCGCAGTAGTGGGCATGAACCAAGTATACTGGAGAGGCCCCATAGCGTCACACATCGGCCAAAATGGCGGTGACGTGGGGTTCTGGCTCTGCGGTGCCTTTGCAGCCGTCGCGTATTTACCCTTGCGGTACTTTGAGATTTGTCGCTTCGCGCGATAAGCTTTCGCGCCAGCAGCGATAAGGAGTATAAATAGTAGAAAAAAAGGACTTACTCATTCATCTAATTATATAATGCTAGGTCTTAGTAGCGAGCAACTTGAAACGTTCGACCGCGAAGGTTTACTATGTATAGACAACTTTTTGCTGGAAACCCAGGTGGCGGGTCTCAAACAGCGGGCGCAAGAGCTCTTGGACGAGTTTGATTTGGCCAGTCATCCCAAAACCCAATTCAAAACAGGCGCCAACGATCATATTGGCGACCAGTACTTTTTCGATTCGTCCGACAAAGTGTCGTTTTTCTTCGACACCGATGCTTTTGACGATGACGGCAATTTGGCGTGGACCAAACAGCGCGCCATCAACAAATTGGGCCACGGCTTACATATGCACGAACCAGTATTTCGTGATGTTACGTTTGACGACTCGATTAAGGCAATCGCGCGCAGTCTCAACTACCAGGACCCGCGTGTGTTGCAGAGTATGTGTATTTTTAAGCAGCCCTCCGATAAGGGGGGCGAGCGCGACAATGCGGTGCCTCCACATACCGATGGGTGGTTTTTGTATACCGAACCACAGTCGGCGTTGGGCTTCTGGTTTGCGCTCGAAGACTGTACCAAGACCAACGGGTGCTTGTCGTACCATCCGGGTTCGCACAAAACGTATCCCATCAAGAAGCGGTTTGTCAAGGTAGATGGCGGGGCCAAGGGGTGCAATTTTGAAGCGGTTGAGAACGACCGGCCCATGCCGGAAGACGATCCCACCAAGTATAAGCTAGTAGAATGCAAGGCCGGGTCGTTGGTACTTATCCACAATCTGGTGTTGCACAAGTCAGAAAAGAACCAGCTGGCGCATTCACGCTACGTCTACGCGTTCCATCTCATAGATGGTGTTGCCAAATGGGACAACAAGAACTGGCTACAGGTGCCTCCGGGACCACAAGGAGGCACTGAGTTTTCAAAGCTATTTATTTGATGCAAGTATGATATAGATCGGTGATGTTATTGCTGCCAGCAGAATTAACAGGTTGAGCCGCCGTTCGGATTCACCAATTTTCCTTGCCAGCTGTAGTATTTGCTCATGTCAACATGGTGTTTTTTTCCGTTGCCGGCCTCGTACATGGAACACCCGTACATCGAAGCATACGGAGGGGTGTACAAGTGCAACGACACCGCCAAATCGGATCCCAGGTTGGAGATCTTATGCAAGCCGATATCGTCCGAAATGTAGCCTACTTCTTCTCTGTGCATGGCCGTGTGTTGTCTAGCCACCAATTCGCGACCTTCGCCCTTGGGAATGTCATACAACGACTCAGTAAGCTCGCCCTTCAAAATTTTCATGCAACAGTGAGCGTTGGCATGGTCATGGATGGCACTGCTCTTGCCTGGAGTCCACACCAAGATCAAGAGATTGGCATTTCCGTTGATGTTGAAGATTCCGTTCCGCGAGTAGTTGCGACTTGGGTCGTGGAGCGCAAGATGTTCCCAGTCAGCTTCGTCGGATTGATACTCTTCCATAAGACGTTTGACCTCTTTGATATCGATGTCTTTAGATGCCAACCCTTTGGTGCCTAGTAATATACGAAGCTTCTTGATGAGTAATAGAAAGCCACTGGATGGAGGGAGGTTGAGTCCCGACATGTCGTCGTGGTCTTCTGGCATCGTAGGAGTAGAACGAGGCTCGTCCCTGGCAGATGAGGCAGACCCGGCGGTTCCACAACGACTCACGGGTCTTTCGATATGACCACTGTTGGCCATATCAAATGGATGAG
This sequence comes from Suhomyces sp. yHKS641, assembly GCA_030705105.1. Taxonomy (NCBI): domain Eukaryota; kingdom Fungi; phylum Ascomycota; class Pichiomycetes; order Serinales; family Debaryomycetaceae; genus Suhomyces; species Suhomyces sp. yHKS641. Next base: position 115,201 of record JANIWR010000014.1, on the reverse strand, counting down.
TGTTAATCAAAGATATCATCATGAGTAGTATATAGTATGTATAGTACGTAGTATGTATAGTAAACAATAAATTATTGAGCGGGCAGCGGCATTAAATATAATTTCATTTGTGCCCGATGAAACGAGAGCGGTCACTCGCAGGGTAAAATTTGAGAAGAACAACAGCGTCACTTGCCTAATGCGGCAATTTGGCGGTGGCTCCCGGTGTCCTCTTTCGCAATGGCCTATTTTTGCGATGGGGCGCGGCCACAAAGAGGTGACGAGAGTAGATAAAAGTCTAGATTCGGCTTAATTGGGCGCGCACGCTCTTTTTATGCCCGCACATGCACCAACCAGGGAGTGCCAAGCGGGGCCGAGCACTTCCACGAATGATCAGGGCATTCTTGGAACTTTAGACGGGCTACTTTGTGATCTACCAATAAAGTCGCAACAAAGGGACAACACAGATAATGAGCATTCGTTCAAACAAAGGCCGACATTTATAGCCGCCCGCGGCCTGGCTTCTCATGTGACAATCGCGAGATTGTCAATGCAAGCAAATCGCTCCCACAAACAAGGTAAAGCATCTTCCACTCACAACAAATCTCCTCGTATGATAGCATATACGAATATCTCGCCACGATATCTCTGTTATGATATCTGGCCACCGTGTACATTACAAACCCTTTGTCGAGGCGCGAGCGGCCGGTCTTCCCAATTAGGAAACTTTTTTAAGGACCGCTCTCCTGCACCGTGCCTTCGTGGCGCTAACTACAATTGCATGTTTTTCGCGGTCCGTTCTGACCAAACATTGTTATCTGTACCATTCTATTTATGTATCATTTGTATGTTGTTACTTCAGTAAACAGCTTTCGAATTCCGATTTAGCAACCGGAATTTGGTGAAATCACAAAAATCGTTGATTCGCTCCTTATTTTGAGTAGTTGAGTGTTATAACATTATCTGGTGGCACTCTAATCTTCACCCCCATTATACTTTCTATGTACATAATGGTTGGGCCAATTGCACTAGAATAGGGATTCTGTGGGGCTTCTTGGACTTCTTGGGCTTCTTGGACTTCTGGGCTTCTCGGACTTCTGGGCTTCTTCTCGCTAACATCAACGTCTCTTGTCTGATCGGTTCGACTTACAGGTTAGCGTCACATTGCAGGTTAAGCCAAGCCCTCGAGCTATATTTCACAACACGACCAAAATATACTACTACACAGTATTCACGAAGAACTGCCTTGAGAATGAGTGAAAAAGCTCAGAGATCTCAGGCCGAATCGAATGTTCTCTACAAGGTTCTCATTGCTATCGCTTTGGGAGTCAGCGTCTTGACACGTGGGGCCGACCTCCAGCTGGATCACAGAGCACACGAAGAGCTCGTGGTAAAGAGAGTTCACGAATACTCCCGTGGTGAAATCTTCGTCGACTCCCAACCGCCACTTGGGTACCTTGTCTACTATTGGTTGTCGCTTGCTATAGGCAAAGTGACTGGAGATGGATCCATTGAGCCTACCGCCATAATACGAGCATTTCCAGCAGCACTCTCAGTAATCACAATTTTACTTACGTTTTTGATGTTGCGTTTGAGCGGGTGCCATCCAATTGCACAGTTGGCTGGAATTGTGTTGCTTGCGTTTGAAAGCTCGTTGGCTACCTACTCAACCCTTCTCACCAATGATAGTTTGGTGGTGTTTGGATCGGTGGTAGCCATCTATGGAATCAAGAAGTCTCAAACACACCCCTCGTTCACTCGCAAGTGGATCAAGTCGCTCCTTGTCACTGGTTTAGGCTTGGGCTTTGCTGTTTCTGTCAGGTACTCTGGTATTTTGACTCTTGTGTGGGTCGTTACTTTGACGGGGCTCGAATTATGGCAACTTCTTGGGGACAAAACGGTTTCAGACGCCACGTGGTTTGCACATGCAGCTTCTTACTTTACTTCGGTGGTTGTCTTGCCCTTAACTATCTACCTCTCTGTCTTTTTTGTCCACTTCGCTAGTTTGCCATTCAACGGATCTGGCTCGGGTGCCTTGCCGCCCGGGTTCAAAAGCACTCTTAAAGACTCCGAGTTCTTGAACAATATGCCGGTAGAAGTTTTGTATGGAAGCACCGTTACGTTGAGGCACAATGAGGTTGAGTCTTATCTTCATTCGCACGACTTCACCTATCGTGGAGGTACCCAACAACAACAAGTATCTCTCTACGATGGTAGTGACGATTTCAACAATGAATGGATCCTTGAAACTATCCACAAGACCCGCGAGGGTGAATTGCAGAAGAAGCATCGTCCCATCAAAGACGGAGACACTGTCAGACTCTTCCATAAGGCGACCGGGCGTTTCATGAGAATCAACGACGTCAGACCACCTATATCCGAACATGACTATGCCAATGAAGTCTCTTGTAACAGTAGCCGTGACGAATTGTTGGCAGATGGCGATTACGAATTCAAAGTGCGTATTGTAGCCAGAAAGAGCCACGCAAAGAATGAATTGCCCTTACGCAAACTTCGTGCAACCGAGCTGATTTTCCAGTTGCACAACCCGGTGACTCGCTGTACCTTGTTGAGTCACCACGACAGATTGCCTCGTTCTTGGGGCTTTGGACAGAACGAAGTGGCATGTTTCGACGAACCAACCATCGCAAACACTCTTTGGTACATTGAACACAACTCACACCCATTACTAGATGAGAATCCCGAGCTGGAACGTGTGCAGTACGGCAAGGTTGGTTTCTTGTACAAGGTATGGGAATATCACAAAGCAATGTTTCGTCAGAAGTACGACGCCAAAACAGTGGAAGACGAATTGATAAGCTCTTCGCCCGAAACTTGGCCTTTTGCCGTTCCAGAGACACCCATCGATGACTACATGAACCCTGCAGTTTATGCAAAAGGAAACGTATTTATTTACATTACGGGAGTGCTATTTGTGTTGGTTGTGGCAAACTACCAATTTTTCCATGTTGCCAAACGGATCAATCCGTTCCAGTCTTTTCCAATCGAATATACCAAGGAGATCTTTTACAAGAACAGCTTTGAGGCTCTCTTGGGGTGGATAATAAGCTACTTTCCGTACTTTCATATCTCGGCTCTGCTCCAAGCTAGTGATTACTTAGTGGCACTTTACTTTTCCATCTTGACAGCCGTCTACTTCGTCGATTATCAGACCAAGAACAACCTATTCTTTGGTGCAGCGCTAGCGGTAATACTAGCAGCTGGTGCCACTTATTTTTACCTCTCCAAGTAGTGATTGCTCTACCATCTGTATATAAATGTTACTTTCTTGTTTCTGCAATACCCGTAGCTACATCGGCAATCAAGGATTCCACCCACTTCAAAAGTTGGTCTTTCTCGGCGATCTTGGCCACCCGCTTCGTCTCCAACTCTTCGAGCTCTTTAGTCAAGCTCTGTATTATGTCGAGTTGACTCTCGGGCAGCACTCCTATACCAGGAAGCGAATCTATGAGCATATCGATCTGACGAGACTTCAATATTATATCTGTGGAAAGTTCGGTGATGGTGTTTTCAAACCCTGAGCCTTGTTCGGTCCCTGCTCCAGCGTTTCCTGCAGCTTCGTTTTTGGCAGATGTTTGTCCTGAAGCCTGCTCTTGTTGTTGGCCAGGCACCGGTGCAGTGGCCGCTATGTTGACCACCGACCGAGGGTCTTCGTCGAGCAATGCCACTTCTCCGTGTGTATTTACATAGTTGACGGTGGCATTGAACTGTTCCACCAACTGGTCCAAGCACACCTGTAGTTGTGTCAATCTATCGGCCATTACTGGGTTGGTTGCCGGTTCTGCACTGAATTTCACTATATTGGAATGGGTCGTGCACCTACCGCATGGGTGCAAACGATGTTCATATGAGTGCTAGGATGGATCTGAGAAGCAGTCATAGGTGCCGTAGATATATCGATAGTGTCCTCGAAATCACGCTTATATCAGAAACATTCTTTCATTGTCAATTCTCTTCACTACTTCCTGACGTCTATAATTCTTACTTTACTGTTTGCAGATCTTATCTGGTCGTGCGCGCCCATTCCCCTGCAGTAGATCTGATTTCAAATTGCCCCTGTTTACACCACATGAGCGATAGGATGGAGCGCAACAACACTTTGGTATGGGAAGATGGTCCTGTGTGGCAAGATGACGATGAGGTCGGGTCGTGTTTTCTCTGCAACAAGAACTACAACTTTTTTAACAGAAGACACCACTGTCGTAAATGTGGCCGAGTGGTGTGTGGGAGCTGCTCTGAACAAAGCGTAAAGTACTTTCCCAGCACCGTGATAGTGAGTGGGCCCGGATTGAAGGGCCGGGCCAGTCAACACGAAACGTATCGTACGTGTGACGAGTGTGCGGAAGAAATCCGGATGATTCGCAGGGCCCTATTTGGGGTGCCGGGAATAGGTGATGACGAGCCTAGACAGAGTAATGAGACCATAGAAGCAGAGAGTAGAGGCAGCAGTTTTGTCAGTCTGACATCATCAGAAGATTTGAATGATAATCGAAGGCATCACCCATATAATCACGGTAATGACCTGACGGTGAAGTATAGCACCAGAACAGATACTAGGCTCTTACGGTCGTCTACCAAGTCTTCGCTCAATAGAGATGCCGATAGCGATGCCAACATTTGTCCAATTTGTGCGACGAATCTCCTCAAACTCTATATCCATGGACGTACCAAGAATGTGGAGAGCATCAGCAATGACGATTTCGAGAGATTCAAAGAATCCCACATCAATGACTGCTTGGTGGCATTCGATTTCAACCACGACGATAACGAGCGGTTCACTTCTCCGAGCGCACATCCTCGGAACAAAATGCTAGTGTTCAACATGCCGCCGATCCCGCGACCACAGTTTGAAACCATTCCCCAACAAGCTTCGTCGGTCGACACTATTCCTCAGGCCGTGGGGTCTGTGACGTCAACGTCCACGATTCCAGAAAAAGATGTTTTGGATAACGAGTGTGTGATTTGCTTAGACGAGTTGATGCCTGGGGACAAGGTGGCGCGGTTGGAGTGCTTATGCGTGTTTCACTACAAATGCATCAAGTTTTGGTTCAACAAGAAGGGATACGGAGAATGCCCGGTGCATTTTTTACATAAATAGGTTTATTTCTGGATGGGTAGGTTAGGTCAGGGCACCTATATATTATGATGTATTTTATGACCAATGAGGCTGAATGCTTATGTTGGAATTGGCAATAAATAGAATCAGAAGCATGAATGTAGAGAATAATGGTTTATACTGGATAAGGTCTAGTCGTATCGGCTGATAGTAAGTGTCTTGTCACCAATTATTGCTTTCCCTTGCTTTATATGTACGCTCATGTTTCTTTATCTGATACTTTAACAAATTCTCTACATGTTTATTATATCTTCTTTTATCTTCTTTTATCTCTTTTATCTTCTTTTATCTCTTTTATCTTCTTTTATCTTCTTTTATCTTCTTTTATTCTTTTATTCTTTTATTTGATAATACTATTTTATCCCCGATCTACTCTCTTTTCCTTTCCTCTAACATGAAACTCCTTGGTCTGGCGAATAGCCTCAGCGCTGGCCCGGTCAACATGCACATGCAATGCTTCCAAGACCGCTTTGTCGGGCGCTGGGTCTTTCGGAAGCTTCTTTTCCAACACACTCTCGATTCTCAAGTACATTTCCAAGTCGTACTGGGTGATCAAACTTATGGATCTGCCTGATTTGCCAGCACGCGCCGTTCTGCCGACTCTGTGGATATAGGCCTTGGAATCAGTAGGGATGTCGTAGTTGATCACCACATCCACGTTGGGAATATCCAACCCACGAGCAGCCACGTCGGTGGCCACCAAGATGTTGCTGGAGCCCGACTTGAACTTGTTCAAAGACCCCAACCGCTGCGACTGGCTTAGCTGGCCATGCAACGGAACGGCGGCGAAACCCAAGATCCGGCACAACAACGACGTTCTCTGGCTGTGGGCACACGTACGGGTGAAGATAATGATCGACTTGCCGATGTACTCGTTGAGCAAGTGGATCAAGTAGGTGTTTTTGTACCCGTCGCTCACCAACATCATCGACTGCACAAGGTTGTCTGCGGTCTGGTACTTGGTGGACACCGCTATACGAACAGGAGACTTGAGCGACGCTCTTTGCAACTTCTCGATCTTGTTGGTCATGGTGGCACTGAACAAGTAGGTTGTTCTCTCGCGAGGAATGATCTTGAGGATCTTGTCGAGCGCAGGGCCGAAGTCCATATCCAACAAACGGTCGGCCTCGTCCATCACCAAGTACTTCAAGTTTTTGAGAGAAAAGCCCTTGGTGTTCTCCAAGTGGTCCATGATCCGCCCTGGGGTGGCCACGATGATGTGTGGTTTTCTCATCAAGTCTCTGGCCTGGTCCATGATATCCATTCCTCCCACCACGCATACCGAACGGAGCCCCATGGACGAGCCCAAAGCATCGAAGGTTTCCTTGATCTGATATGCCAATTCTCGCGTGGGTGCTAGCACTAGGCCGTAGTATGGGGTCTGCGAGTGCCACAACGACTGGAGAATGGGGATGGCAAAGGCGGCGGTCTTTCCGGACCCTGTTTGGGCCAATCCAATGATGTCCTTGCCTGCGAGCGCATGGGGAATGGATTGGGCTTGGATAGGCGTGGGGATGGTGTACTTCATGTTTTTGATGGACTCCATGAGCTCAGGCACAAGGTCGAGCTCGCTGAACGACGTCATCTTGGGCTTGTCGTCTTCGCTCACCTCCACCTCTACGGTGGCCTCCGCAGCCGGGCCTGGTTCCTGGGCCTTTTGCTTTTCCTTCAAGTTTCTCTCACGTAACGCATTGCGCTTGATCTTCTCTGCCAACTCCTTGGCCTCGGCTTTGACTGCCAGCGTCCTCTTTACCTTTGATATATGTGCCATGATAAAGAGCTCATCGCATTAAAATTCATCATCAAATTTTTTATGCGACACGAGATGAGATAGAAAAACAGAAACAGGTGGAAACTTATACACTGTAATTATAGAGTACCATGGCCAAAAGAAGAACTAAAACAAGAACACACCGCAAGGTGAGTGAGGAAGAGCTCGCCAAGATCCCCAGATCCATAGTGCTTCGTCTCGGCTCGTCCCTCAAGAACCACTCTTTGAGTCAGCTTGTCAAGGACTTCAGAAATGTCATGCAACCCCACACCGCCATCAATTTGCGGGAAAGAAAGTCCAACAAGCTCAAGGACTTCATAGTCATGGCCGGGCCATTGGGAGTCAGCGACTTGTTCATATTCAACCAGAGCGAAGACACCGGAAACATCTCGTTGAGAATCGGAAAGATGCCCAGAGGCCCCACCCTCCAGTTCAAAATCAACACCTATTCACTTATCAAAGACGTCAGAGCTATCTTGAAACATCCCAAGTCGCTTGGAAAGGACTCGAAGGAGTTTTTATCGCCTCCTTTGTTGGTTTTGAACGGGTTCCTGAACAAAATCAACGAGACCTCCAACCATGAAAAACTCATGATCACCGTGTTCCAGAACATGTTCCCGCCCATCCAGCCCCAGCTGACCAAAGTGGGCTCTATCAAGAGAGTGTTGATGATCAACAAAGATCCCGAGACCGGAAACCTCGATCTCCGCCACTATGCCATCGACACCAAGTTGGTGGAAGAGAGCAGAAACGTCAAGAAGTTGATCCAGAAAAAACGTCTTCCAAACATGGCCAAAAATACCGACATATCTGACTTGTTGTTGGATCCATACTCCGTAGGAGGCATCACTTCTGACTCGGAGGTGGAGGAAGACGAGAATATCGTGGATGTTCACCAGGAAGCCGAAAAGAAAAGGGAGTCTTCTGTCAAGAAAAGAGCCATAAAACTCACCGAATTGGGTCCTAGAATCAACATGTCGCTTGTCAAGATTGAAGAAGGCCTCATTGGCTCTTCCAAGACCCTCTACCACGCTACTATCCAGAAGTCTGAGTTGGAACAAAAGGCTTTAGCCAAGAAGCATGAGCAGAGACAGAAAATGAGAGAAGAGAGAAGAGCCAGGCAGCAGCAGAATATCAAGGCAAAGAACGCTGCGAAGGAAGAGAAGAAGGCCCGTAGGAAGGCCCGGAAGAACGGAGACACCGACGGCACCGAAGCGACTGCCAATTCCGACGCAGAGAGTGAATCTGACAGCGACGGGCCAGAAATGGACCCTGCTGACTACGAGAACGATAGCGATCTTTATAGTGATATCGAAAAGTAGAGTATATTGAGCTATTATCAAGTATATAGTTGATTATACATTCGTCATAGTTTAGGATGATACCAAAATAATGTATTGATGATTGGAGTTTACCACATTGTACTCTATAGCCTGATTCGTACTTCCCATAGTTTTCTGGCTCTGCTTCAACCTTGTAATGTATCTCCTTTATCGTTTGTTATCTCTCCAGTGGACTCTTTCTCTATTTCCAGCACCAACTTGGCAATCCTGGTTCGTAAATTGGCAAGTTGAATAGTCGCTTCTAGTCCTTTTCTAAAGTCACTTTGTGCCTGGCGCAACTGGTACGGCACCAATACTCCGAATTGTAGCATCGGGTCTCGCACGGGGACTTCTTCCTTGAACTCTTCAGTCTTGGGCTGGCTTCCAACCAGAGTTCCCGAAGCCCATGCTTGGTCTGTTTTGCCTGAGGCACCTTTACGTTCCTTTAAACCTACTTCAACCTTCTGGCTACTTTTATCGTTGGCAACTTTCTTTACCGTCTTCTGCAAGTTACTCTTCAATGCGAGATCATCAGCGTGGCGCTCAACGGTCAAAACTGCCCGGTACGGTCTGGTGTCATATGACTCTTTGGTGTATTTGTAGCCGCTGCAGTTGGCTCTGCTCAAGTTGAGATGGCCATTGACGAAATTTAACCGCATTTGGCCCGCCAAGTTTTCATACTCGTCCACCAACTCCACCAACAGTATGGTTGATTCGTCGAGCTTCAGAACTTCGGCCAATGGCTCTATGTTTTTGGGAAACTCAACCTCATGATGCTCTGAATGCTTAAAGTCTTTTATGGATATATCCTCTAGATTTTTAGCTATCGTCTCGACATCCATTCTATCTTTGCCTCCTGGCACTTAATGTTCTAATGTTCTCGCTGTAGCTCTCACTAATTTTGCCTAATATCACGAATTCTCACTAGGTCTCACTAATGTTCTTATTAATGTTCTCGCTAATGCTCACTATTTCGCACTGATTCTCGCTAATGTTCTCACTAACACCAATGTTCTCTCTAAATGTTTTGTTTCTTAATGTTTTGTATTCCGTGTTGTCTAGATCTACATCTTATATAACGACTTTAGTCTCAAATACTCTGTCCGCGGTAAAATATCTCCAAACCCGTACTTATCAGTCACCTTGGCATGAATCAACTTGACCTCCTCCTCGGATCTCTCCTTAGTGCGCATCTGATTTCCATAGTTCCAAACACTATGGATCAACTCTTCTTCTCCCAATTCTCGCTTGGGCGTCGATAAATAAGTCACTTCGGCAAGATCGTGCAAGATGTTGGCTGTGAGTCCCCATACATCGTATATCTTCTCGTTGGTAACTTCGTCTCTTCTAGATCCTAGCTTGCCCCATTGGCTCAAATCTTGCTTCGGCGCCTTCGGGATTTTTTGGGTTGTCTCGCGCGAACACTCCTCGCTCTCGCTAGGGCTATCCCCAGACTCCTCATCGGTAGCAGATAAGTCCTTGATTTCTTTGAGCCAGCTCACTTCATTGCTCTTCGCCTGGGAAAAGATATATGACCGGAGATCCCAAGGAATTCCTCCCCATTTGAACTGGTGCGATGTTCTCTCGAGACTCTCGCGTGGTGGACCATCGCTAGCAGGATACAAAAAGTCGCGGAGCGGGCACGAAAAAATACTGGAGCTCTCGCCAGGATTTAGCGAGAGGTTAAGCTCACTGGTAATATTGCCCAACTGCCCGAGATTTTGTTCATTTATATATTTCATGAACCCTACACATGGACGCACGGCTGAAAACGTTCTCAGAAGATAGCTCGGCATGATTTTCAAATGCTCAATGGTGAACCCGTACTTCTGACGTAGTACTGCGTTGTTCTCGTCCAATCCTATTTCTTCCATCATTTCTCTCCTTGCTACTTGCCATTCAGACTCGAGTCCTGTGTCTGCTTTGCCTCCTGGTAACGAAATATGGCCTGGAAAACTACGCAATTTCAGCGATCTTTTGGTCAAAATCACTCTCAATTCTCCGCTATTTCCAAGAAAGAGCAATATGAAAACGGCTGCTCGCCTCGAAACCGGAAGCTTGTGCCATATCGAAACCGGCTGGTTGTGGTAGTTACGATCTTTGAGCTTTTTGATATTTGCAAGAAACCGTTCTTCGCTGTCCATCGTTACTATCTCTCAGAGTTGGCTTACGGTATATGTAAAAGCGGAGAACATGGGCATGTCACGTGAACGTAGCACCTGAACCAAAAAGAAAAGAAACTCCGATACCGGGAATCGAACCCGGATCTGCTCGGTGAGAGCGAACCGTGCTAGCCATTACACTATATCGGACTGTTTGTTGTAAGAGCTTATTTCTCTGGGATTTTAACCTAAACATTAAAACCACTGGTTTGTGTTTCTGTCTAGCTAATTTGCATCCATTTCAAGATTAAGGCTAAAAGATTCCAGTGCCTTGTGCATATTTATAAAATCAACTTATTCCAATATGTTAGAGAAGAAATGATTAGTGAATATTTTAAGAGTTTAACTAAAAAACTACAAAATGTGATAATAATTTCTTGAAATGAGAAAAAGTGAAAATCGAATATTCTCGAATATGTGAATAATCAAACTTTTTGAATAGTGAAATATGGGTTGGTAATGTAGCCAAAGTCCCCGCATGCATTAAACTATAGTATTCACAATAAAGGACATTGGTCGTTCGTCGTTGGTGAACAGACAATTATTATTTAGCTGCGAAAAAATATTTCAAGGAATTGACAGTTGGATGTGGCTCGAGGTAGGTTTTGAAGGCGAGTTGCGCGATCGATGCGTAGATTACGAGTATCAGAGACGTATGTGATCTGAGCCACAACGCCGATATATATTACAAGTAGCACACTAATTCTTTACCAAGAGGCTATAATGAGTAGCACGACCGTAACTGCAAGAATCGAAGTTGATTCTGAACTTCTAAAGCCTGTGCACAGCGCGAATGAGAGTCGCGAAGTTCTAGGTTTGGATCTAATTAGGTCGTCACCATACCACGAGAAAGAGCATTGGTTAGATTTAACTAGAGTCACCGACTCCAACCGGGCTCTCGCATTGGCATTACAATCGTTTGAACCGCGGAACAATAAGTACGCCGTTGAGAACTATGACGAAGCCTTCAACCTAGGTCAGATAGTCGAGCTTGCCAAGAAGTATGCATCACAGCTCGGGTTCTATTTCAAAAAGAGTACTCTCTATGTGATTGTTTTTCGACTGATTTTGAAACCAGAAATACAACTATCTGCTGAGAAACGTAGGTTTTTGGAAAAAGTCGATAAGGATTCGCACCGTGAGGCCAACGAGTCTGGAGGTTTGCTCAAATACTGGTTCGGCACACCAGATGATGTCCATGGACAGAACTTGGCCACTTGTTTGTGGGAGTCCAGACACCAGGCTAAGGCTGGAGGCGGAGGACGTGCGCACCGTGAAGGTATGCTTGCAGTGAAGACATGGTACAAGCATTGGCAGGTCGAAGAGTACGAGCTTACTGTAGAAAGCGGGGCAGAACTGTATACGTTAAGTCGAATTAAATGAACAATGAAACAGTAAAACGAAACAAGTAGTAACTCGAGGCATCGATTATGCAATCGAAGCCGTTGAGTCATTTGCAGCCACCCCACAATTTGCATCAGCCGCAAGTGCACGTGCATGCCATTTTAGAGCAGCAAACTTCGTAGAGAGGCTTACTGCCTGGTTTGTCATTGGCATCCCTAGGACGTTGACTTGAGTCATAGCCCCATTATGCCATCGACCATCATATTGATTTCTTAGTTCCGCCGTACCACGTCAGGGTCCTGTCAGCCACACTTGATGCAATTCTGTCACCTCGCTTAATATTACGCCAAGGCTGCATGTCCAAAAAAATTCAGCCACATATTGCGGAGGGCAATAGAAGATAAGAGCAATACTGAAGAATACATATAACAAACCGATTTCCGGGCTCATGTATTTAAAACAGTATCTTGATTTTCCAGCTTCATCATGTCGGATAAGTTAGACCCTGAGTCCAAGTTAGACCCGCCGGTCAATGTCGAGGAGGCGTCAAAGTCCGACGCCAGCCTCAGCGAGCATATCGTATTCGACCCCAATGACGGCGATAAAGTGTATTTGGCTAAATCAAAATTGCTATCCGATGCTATAGACGAAATGGGGTTTGGTCGTTACCAGTGGGGGTTGCTTGTGGTTGCTGGTTTCGGTTGGATGGCCGACAACATGTGGCCCGTGGTGACTTCTTTGATCTTGGCGCGGCTCGATGAGGTGAACGGCGTTCACCATCCCAAAAACAGAGCCCCGTACCTTACGCTCGCGCAGAACTTGGGGTTGTTGGCAGGAGCTGCGTTTTGGTCGCTATCATCTGACATCATAGGTCGTAAGTGGGCTTTCAACTTTACCTTTTTGTTCACCGGGGTGTTTGGTACCGCCGCAGGGGCCTCTCCCAACTTTGCTGCCATTGGCGTGCTTTGCGCGCTCTGGAGTTTTGGCGTGGGCGGAAATTTACCGGTGGACTCGGCCATCTTTTTGGAAGCGTTGCCGTCGACCCATCAATGGATTTTGACCGTGATGTCGGCATGGTGGGCGCTCGGGCAGATCATTGCCAACTTGATATCATGGGGTCTTGTCAGTAACTTCTCGTGCGACAGCAATGCTAAGGTTTGTTACAAAGATGACAACAAGGGCTGGAGGTACTTTTTGTATACCATGGGAGGGTTCACGTTGGTGCTCTTTCTTGTGCGGTTCGTATTCAGAGTATTTGAGTCGCCCAAATTCTACTTGGCCCGCGGGGACGACGAGCGCGCCATTCAGTCGCTCGACAAAATCGCTGCGATCAACAGAAAAGTCAATCCCGTTACCATTGAGGATTTGAGGAGAGTGGAACAAATCTATGGCGAGGAGTCGGAGTCCAACGACGCCGCCTCGGACCCGGGCGCCAAAAACTACTTGTCTAAAAACAAGTTGTTGTTGGAGAAATTGCGCAAATTCGATGCTTCCCATATCCGCCAGTGCTTTGCTAACAAGAGATTGGCCTTTTCTTCGTCGCTAGTCATTTTGACATGGGGCTTGATTGGGCTCGCGTTCCCGCTCTACAACGCATTCTTGCCTTATTTCCTTCAAACGAGAGGTTCCGCGAACAAAGAATTGTCGGTGCGCGAGACGTACCGAAACTCGTTGATCATTGCGGTGCTCGGGGTGCCCGGCTCTCTTATTGGAGGTCTACTTGTAGAGTTGAAGATCGGTAGAAAGGGAACGTTGTCTGCGTCCCTTTTGTTGACAGGAGTGTTTCTCTTCGCCTCCACCACCGCAAAGACATCCAATGCCTATCTTGGATGGAACTGCGGATTCTCCTTTTTTTCCAATATCATGTTCGGAGTTCTCTACGCATACACCCCGGAGATCTTCTACACTAAAATCAGAGGCACCGGTGTGGGGCTTGCGGCGTCGTTCAATCGAATCATGGGGGTTTTTGCCCCCATCATTGCCATTTTTGCCGATCTCACCACGTCGGCCCCGATCTACGTGTCAGGGGCTCTTTTCCTTCTCTCTGGTCTATTGACGTTGGCGTTCCCTTACGAACCTCGCGGAAAAGCCAGTTTATAGTGTGAATATTAATAATATTAATAATGCCGCGTTCGATCGCTACTTTGGGTAAATTTTACCGCCAGTTTGCGCACTATAAATTGACAAGAAATCCATTATTTGTTGCCAATTAGTTTTGCTGCCAATCAAGATGTTTGAAACCACCGCAGAAATCACCCAATTCCAGGGCAAGTTATACAAATTGAGCCATGATTCATCTATTACAAACACCAAGATGAGGGTCAATGTATTTGTTCCTCCTGGATCCTCGTCCAAGATTCCCGTTTTGGTGTACTTGTCGGGCCTTACTTGTACTCCTGATAACGCCACCGAAAAGTCTTTCTTTCAGTACTTTGCTGCCAAGCACGGTTTTGCCGTTGTGTTCCCAGACACCTCTCCACGTGGTGCTGGAATTGAAGGTGAGGATGATACATACGACTTTGGTACCGGTGCTGGGTTCTACGTCGATTCGTTGCAAAGTCCTTGGAACAAGAATTACAATATGTTCTCGTATGTGCACACGGAGCTTCTTGAGGCATTGGCCAAGCAGTTTTCCCAATTGGACTTTTCCAACATCTCTATAACCGGCCACTCAATGGGAGGATATGGAGCATTGTCTGGATTCTTCCGTCTTCCTGGTAAATACCGCTCTGTTTCTGCATTTGCACCTATATGTAATCCAACGAATGCTCCCTGGGGTGAAAAAGCCTTTGGTTCATACCTTGGTTCCGATAAGCTGGAATGGCACAAGTACGATCCAACCCATTTGATTGGAAGCTACACCCATGAAAACCAGCCTGACATTTTGATTCACCAAGGTGCGCAGGACGGATTTTACGCCAAAGACAAGCAGCTTCAGCCCGAAAATTTCGTCAAGGCTGCCGAAGAATCGAACTATAAAGGTAAAGTGGATCTCAAAATAGTCGAGGGAGACCACTCGTACTTTTTCATCAGTTCTTACGTAGAAGACCATGCCAATTTTCATGCCAAACACTTGGGTTTAAAATGACTTGCCAGCCGTCTCTAACAAAATAGAGGTTGGCTTATATAATGACAATACAACTAAAAGTTACTACCTACTGTTCGTCTATTTGAAGTCTCTAATCCGACCCTACTGTCTATTCTGACCCTATTTACTCTATTGTTCAAACTTGGTTTCCCAGGCAGCGTACCACCTTGCCTTCTTATCGTTCTGCTTGTGCACATTTTGAGCAGTACGAGCTAGTTTTATCGACACTTTTTGGATATCGTCGGTAATTTCATCGATTTCCTCATCCACAGTTCCATCCAACATCATATCAACAATAAACTTGTCAATTAAACCCACCAATTGTTGTTGCAATCCGTAGATCTTATCGATATCTTCTCCATTGATTGTTTTAGGCAACGATTTTTTGAACAGGCCAATTAATAACTTGACAAGCTCTATTTTCTTGAGCCATTTTTTGGCATATTTTATAAGATCTTGCTGCGATTCGGGATCTGAATTTTGTGCTTCTTGTGGTGGGTTTCTTCCATCGTCACTGTCATCATCCTCACTATCACTGAACCCAAAAGGATCTTCGTCGGCGTCTTGAGGGTTTTCACTCCACTCCTCGAACTCTTCAAACCCATCTTCGATAAGCTCTATGCTCTCAGCTATTTTTTCTGTGAGTAAGTGAAGTCTTCCGTTGTTGACCAAATCATATGTTTCGTCACAATTGGCCCATATTTTTCCTACTGCTACTAATCGTCCATTGACTTCTCCGTCGTCTTTGGCACTGTCTTCACTTTGAGCGAGTTCTTTGGCATTTTCCAATAAGTGTCTCAACTCGGCCACAAACGTCACGTTCAAAGACAACAATTGCCTTATTTGGGTCAACACTGCATCGTAAAACAACTGCGATGTGGTGGAGGGGTCAAGCTGAACAAGCACTGACACGAGCAACACTATGGTTTCCGAGAGTTTCAGTAGGGTTGTGTAGGCGGGATTGAGTTCTTTGACAAGATTCTGTGGCTTGTAGATAATACCGACTTTGGTGGTGTGTGCTTTGATTAACTTTAATAACTTCTTGAGCTCTTCCAATGGCTTGGCTACTTTGGCTGATTGGATTTGGGTGAAGTTTTCAGCATTGACAATGTTGGAAGTCCAGTGTTTTAACGCTTCATCGTACGATTCTAGCAATTTTTGTACATCTTCTTTAGTTTTGGACATTTTTAACCTCAAAGACCAACTATGCTATCGAGCCTTATCTGGTAGTCATCGGGTCAAATTTTGAAGCACTTGACTATATGCAGGACGAAAAGTGAACGAGAATTACATATTGGGGCGTGCGCCGGTCAACCTGGCCTAGATAATAGTGCTGCAAAAGTATGTTGCAAGTCTATCCGGTTATATACAAGTCACCAAGCTAAGATGTGCTAAGTGAGCAATTGGTTTTACAAATTTCTATTATTTTATTTTTCTACAAATAGTTAATAAAGTGCATGCATTTTGGTGTATAACTAGTAAGCCCATCGAAGAGTATGAAGATCTACCAATCGTCATCATCCTCATCATCACTTTGGGCCACCTTTTCTTTTCTTTTGTTCAACGCAGATGCCAAAGCATCGGCCAAAGTGGCCGGTTGTCCCGAGTCACCACCGCTTGAAGCAGGAGCAGCGACCGGCTCACCTTTGGCTTCCTGAAGCAATACGCTTGGTTTTTCCAATTGAGATTTATCGGTAGTTCTGAGGGCGCCAATTCCTGCACCTCTGATTGATGCCAAAAGCGCGTCACGTCCAGGATCCCCGGTAGACTCATTTGCCGCCCCCGCAGTAGGAGGAGGACCAGTTGCCATGGGTGGAAGAGGTGGAGGTGGTGGAGGAGCACTGCCTGAACTTGCCGAACCCATCGACGGAAGTGGTGGTGCAGGAGGAGCACCGCCTGAATTTGCCGTACCCATTTGTGGAAGTGGTGGTGCAGGAGGAGGAGCACCGCTTGAACTTGCAGCCGCACCAGTACCCATTGGGGGAAGTGGCGGTGGAGGGGGAGCAGTCGAAGATGCTTGTGTGGGTGGTGCTTGTGGTTGTTGTTGTCTGACAGGAGGGGGTGGAATTGTTGCTTGTGTGGGTGGTGCTTGTGGTTGTTGTTGTCTGACAGGAGGAGGGATTGTTGTCTGAGTAGGTGGTTGTGGTTGTTGTTGCCTGACAGGAGGGGGTGGGATTGTTGGTCTCTGAGAGGTTGGAAGAGGTGGAGCAGGAGGCGCCTGGGGCGTATAGGCGGGTTGGGTTGGCTGTTGTGGAGTGGGTGGTGCGTTAGCGCGCGCGGCTGCCCTTGGAGGAGGTGGGGGCGGACCAGCAGTATTACGGGGAGGAGGAGGAGGAGGAGGATGACCACCAGTTGCCCTGGGAGGAGGAGGTGGTGGACCATTGGCTCTAGGGGGAGGAGGTGGTCCGTTGGATCTAGGGGGAGGAAGTGGTTTTACAGCCGCCTGAGAAGCTTGTCCAATTGGAGGTGGCACCCCATGCACCCCTGGTGCCCTTGGTGGCACCCCTGGTACGGGTCTTGCCTGTGGAGTGGATTGGGCTGTGGGAGGTGGTAACAGCGAGTTGTGCACGGGAGGAGCCACTGCCGTCGCAGGAGGAACTCTGAAACGCGGTTGTGAGGGTGCGGCGGGGGCAGGAGTTGGCGAGGGCAGATTTGATTCACTAGGTGTTTCGACCTCACTAGCAGGCGAGCTGGTGCCTGTACCTCCCACAGGGGCAGCACTTGCAGGTGGCGCCGCGGGAGGAGGAGGTGGTGGCGCCTTTTTGGACTTTGTGGTAGACTGCAGCAGCACCCGCAGCGGCTGCAGAGCCTCTGTGTGGTGCTGGAGTTTGCGGGGAATTGGGGGTTCAAGCCCGACCAAGGGCCCGCCCTGCTGCGCAATGTAGTCCTTGATAAACTCGCGATTGTCGGCGATCATGTCTTCCGTTATCCCGGCGGCTGCCAACTCGGCATACAAGGATCTCCATTCCGGGGGCGGAACGTCGTCGTAGTACAACACCCCCTTGGCTCTACGCGACCGCTGCGCGGTGTTGACGTCCATGTACTCGCCTCTTGGCCCAATCTGGGGTTCTGTGGGTCCCACACGCTCTTTCAACGCAATGGCATTTTTGTTGTTCACCGTTTGTTTCGAACCGTGCTTTTGACGAGACGTCACCCTCTTGTAGAAATGTGCAGCATCGTTGGTGTCTTCAAATAATAATCCCACCAAACAGTCTTCTATCTCAAAAGTATGGAAAAACTTGCGATCTTGGTTATACTCAAAACCAACGTACAACTCTTGGTCCCAGATCACTCCTCGATGGCCCAAGATGTCCACCAATTTTAGAAAAAAAGTGTGCCCTACTAAATCGTCCACCAATGCTATGGCCCCTACGAGCCCAGTGTACGTCCATTGTGTGGGATCAGGATGAGCTATGTACAATCTTGCGACGGTGGCATCGATGATCTTGTTGTTGGCTTTGGGAATAGCCCTTTTGATCTTTTCCTTGTCGGGGTTCGTCAAGATCCCCATGGTTGCCTTGCTGATAGACTCGCTGTGGACCGTCGATTCGTAGTGGAGGAGCTGCCACACGTGACACGCAGACTTCAGTCACGTGATACCGTATCCCCTAATCATCGATCAAAATTTTCCGCCTGCTAGTATGGTAGAGGTCAGCAAGATGTCAGGTCGTCAAGGAGGTAAAGCTAAGCCATTGAAGGCTCCAAAGAAGAAGCAAGTCGATGAAGATGAAGAAGATATTGCCTACAAGGCCAAATTAAAGGCCGATGCCCAAGCCAAGAAGGCTATGGCCGAACAAGCCAAAAAAGGTGGTCCATTAATCGGTGGAGGTATCAAGAAGAGTGGTAAGAAGTAAAATAGTCCGTTAATATAAGATTGCCGAATTGTATGAGCATGTAGTTGTTGACAACATGTCAGTAAGAACTGTCAGGAAAAAAAATGAGTTAAAGAGAACAAAAAATAACCGACCTCGGTGAGGGTCGAACTCACGATCTTAAGATTAACAGTCTTACGCCTTAGCCAACTTGGCCACGAAGTCTTTTGGTTGACAGAAAAAAACTGCTTGGAATATACGTGGGAACGGATGAGTCTCAAGGGTTTTGTCTAGAACACCAGCATGACACTAAACCCTTACTACTAAAAGCCCGGCGAACGCAGCTATGAGTTGTGGTTACATTGGTATAATCACTTCCTCTTATCTCTCTCGTCGTCGTCGCACGGCTTGATGCATGATGTCTTTACGTGACGCTTAATTGCTAAATGTCTAACATAGTTAGGTATCGTGTGACAGAGTTGCTGTGTAGGTGTTAATAGGCACGTACTTCTCAATATTTTCCGGTGGGGAGTGAGGCTAATCACCAGGTAGTTATTTGTAAGCGGTAATTAAACCTTGTGGGGTAACGCGCGAAAAAGTTAATGATGGGTGGGGGCGGAACACAAGAAGCCATACACACCTAAGGAGTGCAAAGGCTTCATTTGTCGAGGGAAACAAGACACAAGCGGTCGGATCCACTTCGTATAGTCACCAAGAATACCCCTCTCAAAGCTCGTTCTCGTGCAAGAAGCGGGGCCCAAGTTATTCCAACTCCGAGATCGCCGATCTCCGATCCGATGCGTTACCCTTCAAATCTTTTACCGCCCATATATAAAGAAGCGGCAGCGCTTTTCTTGCAACAGTTTACTTACGTGTATAATGTAGAGACAAGTCAGAGTTTAAATAACATGAAAACATCAAGAGAGCTGGATTCTAATGACATGGTCGATGCGATCACAGAGAAACAGACAGGTATAAACGGAGACCTGGATCAAAATGGCAGTCAAAATGGCAGCCAATTTAGCGAAGACAATTTCTCGCGCGATGCCAGTATCGATCAGCTTGGTTCTCAAACTGAATCCACTAATCCGTTGGCAGACCGTCTTGGCGACGCCCACTATAACATCTTACCCACAAAAAAACTTCTCATATGTTTGGCGGCACTTTCGCTAGGGTTGTTCATCTCGTTCTGTGACCTGACGGGGATAACAGTGGCGCTTCCACGGATCGGTAAGGATTTGAACGCCGAAACCACCATCAACTGGGCCGGTACCGCTTCGTTGCTTGCAAACACTGTTAGTCAAGTTTTGTTTGGAAGATTGGCCGATATTTTTGGCAGAAAAAACATCCTTTTGTCGTCGCTAGGATTATTGGCATTGGCCGATTTGGCATGTGGGTTTGCCCAAACTGGACCACAATTCTACGTCTTTAGAGCTTTCTGCGGTATAGGAAGTGGCGGAACCCAGTCGTTGACAATGGTGATGTTAAGTGATATTGTTACCTTGAAGCAACGTGGGAAATACCAGGGCATTTTGGGGGCTCAGGTCGGTCTCGGAAACGCCCTCGGCCCATTTATCATGGCCGGGTTTGCCGAGCACAATAGCTGGAGAAACTTCTATCACATGATGCCTGGTTTAGTGGTGTTGGTGATGGCAGTAATTTACATACTCATTGACGACACCAAGAGCTCTCGACAACTCGATAGCGTGTTGTCTCGTAAGGAGAAGTTCAAGAAAATCGACTATCTTGGCTGGTTATTCTCCACCGCCAGTTTGACTCTTCTTTTGATTCCAATCAGCGGAGGAGGCTCTTACTACCCATGGAATAGCACTATAGTGATTGCCATGTTTGTAGTTGGCGGGGTTTGCATGATAGGATTTCTTTTGATCGAGTGGAAAGTACCTACATTGCCCATGATTCCGCTTACTTTATTCAGTCGTGGCTCGCTTTCGTTGATTTTGGTCTCCAATTTCTTCTTTGGAATGGCCTACTACGCCTTTCTCTACTACTTGCCATACTACTTACAAATTGTGCGCCAGCTTGATTCCATCCACTCGTCGATTTTCTTGTTGCCCTTGGTTTTGTCAATGTCTTTATGTTCTATTTGTGCGGGTCAGTTGATTACCTGGGCAGGTCACTTCAAATTGGTAATTCTTGTAGGATACGGGTTGTGGACTTTGGGCTGTGGTTTATTACTTTTATTTACCAAAACCACAAACTATGGTGTAGTAGTGGTGGTATTGCTTGTGATGGGATGTGGCATAGGATGGACGTTTCAACCTACCATGGTAGCTGCACAAGCCAGTGCTAGAAAATCCGAAAGAGCAGTGGTTATTGCAACCAGAAACGTTTTGAGATCGTTCGGTGGTGCAATAGGGATTGCCGTAGCTTCGTTGATTGTAAGCAATGGATTATTAAGAGAAATAAACCACCAACGCCAAGATCCAAACCTGATCTTACCTCTGTCCTATTTGGACTACATGCAGAAGCACATTTTTACGGTAATTGATAGCACTACCCTCAAAGGCGAGCAGCTAGACATTGTCAGAAGTATGTACATGAAGGCGATCCGGGACTTTTTCATCTTAACCATTCCACTTATTGGAATCTGTTTAGTTGCCAGCTTCTTTGTTACCGATAACGGACTCCAGTGTATCGACGAAAGACCAGCTGCAGATGAGAAAAACGGCCGTTTTGCCTGGTTGAGTAGAAGCAAAGCATAAACGAGCTACAGCCTGAATTAGAAACCAAAACGGGCCCGGAGATTGTCAAATGCTGCATCAAAAGTGTCACGGTATTGTGCATGGTCGAAGTTTTCCTTTGCATAACTGAAATAGGCCGAAGGCTCCTCGAATTCGTAGTCGATGAAATCGGGAAACGTGTAAGACGAGGCTTCGTGATGAATGGCTTCTCTAAAGTTACTATTTTGAAACAAATGGGAGAAGTCTGCGTTGCGAACAAACTTGATCGAATCAAACACCCACGAAGCTTTGGAATTGGCACCAAAGTCCGAATCGTCTTTGCCCAACACCACCGTATTCCATAATACCTTTAAATAGGGCCAATCGTTATTGACGAGTTTGGTGTACCCACGTAAGTAAATCATAAATATGAGCATTATTACCGACATGGTAAACATAGTTTTGATTGTAGTGATCATCAAGCCGATCCATATTCTTATTACTCGACGGGATAGCTTGTAGGCGAAATAGATGAATACGAGAGTGAATACTCCCAAAGTAACGTGGGGATGGTTTTGAACGCCATAAAGCACTATTTTCAAAAAACCATAGAGAATATAGGCTAGCACCGTCACGACGGCCGACACCGCACTGGCAATTATATCGGTAGCACCCATTACTCTGCTGCTGACGTGTCGATCCGCTTGTTGTAGCTCTCTGGGGTATTTCAGCCCTCGCTGGTGCCCTCAGGAAGCAGGGTTACCCGGACACAAGATCGCGAGTATAAATAGTGCCGAAAAGTTGCCATTTTGGGCATTTTGTTCTTTAGAAAGTTGCCTCCGGAAATTTGGCATAAGCTAGGAATGCAGGTGGTGCTAGGCTGTTGCGTTTTGACGTTTGGTTTTTTCCTTGCCTATTAAGTTAGGGAGGTTCTTACTGGGCTAGTCGCAGTTTATTGTTGCCTGTATTGTGGGTTTTATGTTGATAGTACGGACAGATCAAATGTGGCTACAAGAATATCCTAAAGGTTTGAAACTTTTTGGTATCCCGTTACGTCACGACAATGTAAAAGACCCTCTAAACAGAATGTAGATGTTTCGATTATGCTTGGTATTCAACCGACTGATTCGGAAATGTTTCAGCCAAAATTGTGCTGCGAAAAAACAGACTAAAAAATGGGTTGAACCAGCAACATTCCAGTGCTACATTAACTTCTTTATTGGTCAAAAACACTGCACGTTAAACGTAACGCTGCTGCCTGTCAATAAGTGAAGTGTCCTTATTATGGGGTCTATGTAGACAAATAAATGCAATTCCCATAAAGGCACCACCTAGACATGTAGCTTTTATTTTCATATACGCACAGAAACGAATGAAGACAGTATTGGCTGAAAATGGATCAATTGATGGGAAAAGTCTACATAAAGTGAGCCTGCAAAAGTAGAGTAATCTAAAATAATTCAAAGTATTGTAGAGTATTCTGATAATGCTCACTTCAGATGTGATGGCTGATGTATATGCCCATTGCCGTAGCTAGTAGGCTCGTGCGCGCGCTCCTCAGGCTTATAGATGGAATGCCATGCATCGAACTGCTGCGCGGACATACTGCA
Organism: Suhomyces sp. yHKS641; assembly: GCA_030705105.1. Lineage (NCBI taxonomy): Eukaryota > Fungi > Ascomycota > Pichiomycetes > Serinales > Debaryomycetaceae > Suhomyces > Suhomyces sp. yHKS641. The sequence goes on along the minus strand of JANIWR010000014.1, from coordinate 92,295 downwards.
CAGACCGTGGCTAGACTTACTGTATCTGGTCGCTTCCAAGCACTGTCTAGTCACTAACTGAACCGCACCACTAAATTTACCGAGTCATAGCAGCCGCGCCAAGCGCAATAGGTCAGCCAGAAGATGGCTGATCAGACTCGGCAGTGCCACGCCACGGCTAACTCAGCCCACATGACCCTACTCGTTCGCCACACACTACAAACCACATGAATTTGTATCCATATTGTTGTCTCTTTCAAATCTTCTATTTTCATACAACAGTCTTCTATTATCTACCGCCTCGGTAGCTCTCCGTCGCCCACTATTTTCTCAGTACTTCTCGCTAACCGTGCCGGTTTTCTCACTAATCTTCTTTTTTCTCACTACTTTTTTTTCTCGCTATCTTCTTTTCTCACTACCTTTTTCCTCGCTATCTTCTTTTCTCACTATCTTCTCACTATTCTCCTCCGCACTATCTGGCTTTCGGGCTCCTCGTTTTTCATCGCAACCAACTTGTACTAAGTTTCTCTCGTGCTATCCAGATAGCTTGATATAACATCACCTGAACACACAATCACCACCATTGCATTAGTACCATATCACAATACAGATCATCATACTGTAAATTACTGTCCTTTTTAAAAAAATCACCCAGATTTACCGCTGTCTCCCATCCATTGACAAGCGCCTAAGTACTGATCAACCACCAAATCATTGGAAATATACCGAGAAACACACTAAGAGCAACTAGAGAACATCGTACCACCCATTACTTTCCGCCACCACCAAATCCCCATTTCCTTCCCATTCATTCCCAGTTTTTTACCTACTTTAAATCAGTATTTTAATGATGTTCATGAGGAAGAAACCGCCCCAATTGACAACTATCGAGGAACTTCAGCAGACCTACGACGACTGCTGCAACCTTTCTATCAAGTACATTACGCTAGAAGAAAAACATCAGATCGAAGAAGCATTAAAAGGCTGGAAAAGCCTCCATACGTCTCTTCTCTACAAGCTCGAAGTATTCGAAAAACAAAGCTACAAATTCAACAATAACGAGTTGGTGATGTTACTGGAGCTCAAGGGGATCAGAGATGAGAACGTCAAGCACCTTATACGCGTGCAAATGCGTGTAGACGAGGCCTCACGAAGGCGAGCTGCTCCCAGCACCACCTCTAACACCCCCAGCACTTCCAGGCCAAGCTATCTGAGCAAATCCACAGGCTCTTCTATGTCAGTACCGTCTTTGCGAAACAATTCGGGCCGCCAGAGCCTTCAAAGTACGTCAAATAGTCGCCAAATGCTCAAATCGCTTAGGCCGACTCCAGCGTCTGGATTGTCAAAAACAAAGAACCAACAGGCTTCTCAGGCGGCAAACTTATCGTGGTCGAAACCAGCACCGAAAAAAACCCCTGCAAAGCCTGAAAAGTCCACTGAAAGCCTTTTGTTCGACGATTTTGACCAGAACTCGTTTGATTTTGGGCAAAATTGGGAAAAGGTCAACTCTCGCACGTCGTCAGGAATATCTGCAATATCTGCTCCTGACGAATACGAGCATAGTCTCATTGATTTGGAGGAAAAAGTGCCAAATCCGTACATATATGAACCCCAGAACGAACATTATCAGAGCAACGACGATGTTCTTTTGGACTATTTCGCAAGCGATCAAGATTCCACCAAATCTCCTACAATTCCATCGGGATTTGAAGACTTATCTATAAAATCCAAGGCAAAGATACCTCCTCCACCGCCTCCACCTCGGATTAAAGTCCAAGATCAAAGTAGCACGGGAACAATTAGAGTGGTTCCGTCATCAAAAATTGCAAATGTAGCTGCCAATAAAGTTTCTAAAAGTGCTTCAGATATCCCTAAAGCCGTAGCAGAAGCCAAATATTCTTACACGAAGCCCAAACCCATGAATCTCAGCGCCATGATGAAACAAACGCAGAAACCCAAACCTGCTGCAGCCGCCAGACCAAAAGTAACGGCTCCAAAACTCAAGTCGAGCCCCAATATCTCGTACAATTACGTCAAAGCCACTCCTGCAAAGACCCAGTCGCCTACTCGGAAACCAAAACCTGTGGTTAAAAAGAGCACCAGCTCGCCAGGGCCTGAAAATGGAAGCAAAAATGGCAATAGTACCAAGAACGGCAACAACACGCCGCCTAGTGAGCCTGAAAAAGAGCCTACGCTAGAGGATGAGGAGCAACAGCTTATTAGTAGTATAAGAGGTATTGATCCAGTAGCTGCCAAGCAGATTCTTAACGATATCGTTGTGAAAGGTGACGAGGTTTACTGGGACGATATAGTGGGGTTGGAAGGCGCCAAAAACTCGCTCAAAGAAGCTGTGGTATATCCGTTTCTTCGGCCAGATTTGTTCCGTGGGCTTCGGGAACCTACTAGAGGTATGCTCTTGTTTGGACCGCCCGGTACTGGTAAGACCATGTTGGCCAGAGCCGTAGCCACCGAGTCCAAATCTACCTTTTTCTCTATCAGTGCTTCCAGCTTAACCTCAAAGTACTTGGGAGAATCGGAAAAGTTGGTCAGAGCGCTCTTTCTACTTGCCAAAAAATTGGCTCCTTCAATCGTTTTTGTAGACGAGATCGATTCGTTATTGAGCTCGAGAACTGAAGGTGAAGTGGAGAGTTCTCGGAGAATCAAGAACGAATTCTTGGTGCAGTGGTCCGAATTGTCGAGCGCAGCAGCAGGACGAGACGCCGCAGAAGATACCTCTAGGGTTCTTATATTGGGAGCCACCAATTTGCCGTGGTCAATTGACGAGGCCGCCAGAAGAAGATTCGTCCGAAGACAGTACATTCCGTTACCGGAAGACGAAACGAGGTCCAATCAGATCCGCAAGTTGTTGAAGTACCAGAAAAATACCTTATCAGATGAAGACTACGACAAGTTAATAGAGCTCACCAAAGGATTCAGTGGTTCCGACATCACTGCCTTGGCAAAGGACTCAGCAATGGGGCCCTTACGGTCTTTGGGCGACAAATTACTTCTGACTGCGACTGAAAATATCCGCCCTATAAATTTAGACGACTTTATCAACAGTTTGAAGTATATTAGGCCCAGTGTTTCGACCGAGGGACTAGAAGAGTACGAGAACTGGGCTCTCAAATTCGGCTCATCGGGCGCATAAGACTTACAAGCCAGCACAGCACGCACCAGCAGCTTGAGTTGAGTCGAGAACTGGCTCAGAGACATACATATGTAAATAATATTTGGTTGAGAATTATGGGCATTACGCAAAGGACCCAGAGTTTCTGACGACTAAATTATTAGTGAGCATCTTCTAGCATAATGCAGCATATTGCCGAAAATTTGAATCAGGCATAACAGATTCAAAAGTTAATTATAGCATAACAAGACGCACGTTATATGATGAATAGTCAGTTATAGCATAACAAGACGCACCTTATAGGATATAGAACCTGTATTCCCCACTTTCTGCCCCACAACACTTAGACGGTGAAGAGCTCTATTTACCAAACGTCTTCACGAATTATGCGCATCGGCCGTTAGTCGAAAACTGCCGAAGGTCTTGGTGGAACTCCGTCGAACTCCGTCCGATTACTCTTCGCATCTCGAATTAGAATGAGAGGCTAAACACCGAGATGCAGCAATGATCTAGATGACGCAACTATCGATCCACCACGCCCCTATTCTTACGGGGTATATCGTATATTCTGAATGTAAACTAGCAACTTTTACCTTTCGGTTGATCGTCCTTCAGATATTCTAACCATGGTGTTTCAAAGTTTTGCGTCAGATAAAAAATTATGCAACATATATGCACCCATCGCAAATTACTGCTCATCAACAATCGCAAATCACTGCACAAGGGTTTCAGATATAACAAGTCAAAGAAACGCAGAGACAATAGAAAGCCAAAAATCATATGATCTTGAAAATCGCCGAGCTGCCAACGGTTAACAAGATACTTTCCCCCTCTCTTGGCACCGAGTGGGGAACCATTGCACAGCTTGTCGGCTCATAATGCCGCATGGAATAAAAACTATATTGTTCGAACTAATGCATATATCCTATGCTTTACAATAGTGTTTCACCGTATAATGGTGTGTCGAACAATATATCAGTCAACCTTATATACTCATCATCGTGTTCCGTTACCGACGTAGACTAGTGCTGTGATGACTCGGTGTTCCTGGCGATCCAGGGGACGCATCAAGGCTGACCCCACCCCAGATCGAAAATATTTGTTGGCCCGAGTTGCTATTTTCCCAACAAGACATCTGTCATCAGCCGCAGTAATGCCATCGAGAGACGTTTCGAGTAAGCAATAATTACCGCGCATATCCGTATGGAAATATATTATGTGCGGCCTTGCATATAGAGATTAATGCATATGTTAACAAGTATCTGTACCCTAAAAAAATAATCTTGATTTAATTTGTTGTCTATTGATGTCATACAGGATTTGCTGTCTCAGACGTAAATGTGGTCCGATATTATTGAATATAGTCAGAGCGCGACTCATTGAATGCAAAACCCTGAATATCGCTGATCTCACAATACTGGTCAGTACTGTCAAATTACCCCGATCGATCAAGTTGCGTTTCAAGGCGAAGCTTCACATTGCAGGCAAGGCTGGCGATCACAACCAGATTTGCAAATACTCCTCACCTAATTATATAATCAGCTCGGGTAAATGCAAGCCACATGATCGTATCGTATCGCTAAAGAGATGTCTAACCAAAGCATATACGGTAGTTCTGACCTATGCCAACCTGGTCTAATTGCGCTTTCAATCAACCAAAATCGCATTAAGCCTGCACACCGCCCGAAACTGCAATTGATTTACGCAAGTGAAAGCAAGTGGAAAATAGTCGTTATGAACCTATCAAATAATATTTGTTCAAGATGGATAGTATAAGCGGCAGCTAGTCCATGAGTACAGAACTCGTACTTGAAAACGGTTAATCTAGAAACAAGCGGTTGTCAACTGGAGTGAGGAAAGCTATGTGCAAAGAGCACAGAATTGGTGGTTTTATTGGCAAAAAAAAAGTACTTTCTGCGTCCAAAACCCTTTTGGTCACAAGCTGACGTTTTTGATCAGGTCACTTCCATGTTTACTACAGTAAGGTCGACCGTCCAATTCATAGGCGGAGAAAATAGTGGCTTTGTGGAGAGAGCTATAATCAAGTTATCTACTAAAGTTGCAATTTAGCGCATGTTCCTGCTAAAATAGGATGTTTCATACAGTTTGGAAATTATTTTATTTATTTACTGATTGTTTCAAGTTTGCGATCATGCTTGATTTTGAGTTTTATTTTGCCGCGCAGCTATTTTTTGCCAAACTAAATGTCAATATCAGAGTACAGTAGAAGCCCGGAGTGAAAGGGTATCTAAGGTGTAGAAATACCAATATATGGATCTGTGTTGGTGGAGATAAAAGCGGAAATACAGATTAATTAGCAACTATTTGAGTTTGGCTTCGAGTTTTTAGTCTAATAAAAGACTACCGAAAACAATCTCCACCAGATGCAATGTGGCGGGTGCTCAACTTTATCCACGGATATTTATTGGAGGGGTTTGAGTCCCACTTGAGTGTCAAGAATCGATGGTGCTCATGGGCATATTCCAAGAATCAGATAGAAAAGAAATGACTAGAGGTCGCATGAATTTCTTGTGGAATTGACTATGCCAAGTTGGAACTGGCAAGCTGTAGTAGCGTAAATCATCCCAGCTTTGCAGTGAGACTGTCGTCGCTTCATCTGTGCCCACTGTTCTCGATTGTTTCTGTGCGTACCTGCTTTTTTTTGTCTCGTTTAATTTTTTTGGTTTTGGTTCTGGTATGAAACTTCGAACAAAACACTAATCTTTTTTCTCTATATTGTTTTCAGTTTGACAAATTTCTGTTTTCGTTTTGCATTATTGTTATTAAGCCTTTTTTATTTTCTTTGTCAATATTTTTTTATTCCTTTCTTTACCTCCTTCTGCTATCGCACTGTTTCACCAGTATACGCTTTGTATTATATAACGCTTTTATTTTATTTTGTAAATTTAGCACTTTACGTTTAGTTTAAGTTTATTTTTTTTTTATTTTTTAATGGTGCTGCCTCTTCTTATATATTACATCGAGAAGCTCACTCAATGTAAAACTGGGGAGCTGATAACAAAAATTTACATAAAGAAGTTACCTTGCAGTGTAAAATCCAGGGTAATCGAGTTCATATAGCCTTGGGGGTCTTTCTTTGGAACTATAATTATTAATACATTCAACTAGTCACTGGCTGGTCGAATTTGCATCCGCTCACGTCTGATTCACCACTGACATATACTACACCTTTGAAACTTTGCACCCACCTCAAGTATAATAGCACGTATTATGATATCATTAATGTCTAACAACAACCTTCCCCCCCATCAAAATCAGTACCAGGTCGGTAATCATTCAGTTGCATTAATACCGGACAGATCCAGGATAGAGCGGTCCGAGCCATTGGTGCTACCACCGGCATCCCGAAGAGAATCCGAAGACGTGAGCCAATCTGGTGACCGGTCTTCTGCAATCACCTCTCCATCTGTCAACCCGTCGGGCTATTTCATCACTCACAACCAAGAAATATCCGATCTGCCATATCACACCTCTCCAACGCGGTTCCACCTCCCGAATTTGCAGCCTTCCCAGAACCCAAACCAATTGCATACCACCGCAACCCCCCTTCAGCACAGAAGAATTTCGAGCACTTCCTCGCCACATATGGCCATACCCGGTCTGCAACAGGCGCCTCTGGCGCAGTATTATTATTATCACCAGGCGAAACAGGTCCAAGCCCAGGCCCACTCGTACCCGCCGCCAATTCAAGTGCAGTCGGTTTCACAGTATCCAAATACTGCACACCACCCACAATCGTACGGTCAATATGTGTATTATCAGCAGCAACAGCATCCTGCAGCATACCCCAGTCCCATGGTACATGGACCTGCGTCGGGTCAGCCTGGGGCCCCACAGCCGTCAATGATTGGCCCCGCAGATATGCCCTTCGTATCGGGAATGGGCATGCCAAGCAATATGTCGCCTGGTCACAGTAAACGCAAATCCAAGCAATCTACGACATGGTCGGCCAAGGAAGATAAACTCTTGCGAGATCTCAAGGAGGTCCAAAAACTCGGGTGGAGAGAAATCTCCACTTTTTTCCAGGACCGGACTCCCAATGCGTGCCAGTTCAGATGGAGACGAATTATCAGCGGAACAAGCACCGGAACCAGCATTCACACGTTAAACATGCAGCATAATAACAACAAGAAGAAAAAGAGCCACCACTCAATTAACTTCCTCCTAAACTAGCGAAGGTTCACCATCATGCACCCCTTTTGGGTGCAAAACACCAACCTGACTACTTTCTACCTGTTTGTATTACTTCAATTCTTTGTCCTTTTTAGGACACTTACATAGATAGGCATATTGTCCTAATGTATATACGGACTTAAATTATAATACTCTTGGGATGTACAGAAGCAGCATCGAACAATGCGATGCTTAAAACAGCACGTTTCCAAATGGTACCTTGAGGAAATTCCGCGGTCGTAAAACCCAACTTGACGACTATTTACGGGCTGCCTGATGCTTTTTGGGAGTGGACCTCAATCGTATCGGGCACAACAGATGCAACCACACGTAAATTTCTCCTCATCGTGCAGGAGAATTCGAATTCCAGATTCACTACCTTAAGGGGCACCCCAAATTCGCCCGGGCCCACGGAATTCCTCGTCGCACCTTAGCCCACTGCGATGAGCACTAAAGTGGAACAAGTACCTCTCCCTTTTAAGATGGGCGTTAATTTTCTTTTGCCGTCAATGTACTTTTAGGGCCTATTTGGCCAATTTTCTTTATCCTAAAAACTTTAAATAGTCATCATGAAGAACAATATATGAATTGTTGCTATTGTCACGCTGGTTCGGACAGTGAAATAGCTCAGGTAACAGACCGCATCTAATATTATTACTACCCCCTGACTAGTGAGATCGAGACGTCCGGGTCTAGAATAAGGTTTTCGTGCATACGGATCGACCACTTTTGCGGCCAATTGGCCCGTTGCATGGCAGAAAAGTTTGTATTTCCTCTGGCACTAATCTACCATACTACAGGCACGTTCATTTCATCGCTACAATGCTAGATTTAACTCACAAAGGTTCGCATTCTATTATGAAACTCAAGATGAGGTGAATCTTGATTTTAGTCCCTCCACATTGTTCTGCATGTGACTAGTTGAAATTACGCCCTAATGGCTAATGTGTCTCTATAGGTAAACTAATTGGAACTGCAAAAGACAGTTTAGTTATCTCCGCCTCTGAGCCATGCCCCAATTAGTATTTAAGAATAGCTACTAATAATAAACGTGGCAGCAAAACGCGGAAGTGTTACCACCTACTAGTTACCCATCGCCGATAGCCCCTCTACTAGTATTCTAGATGGGTTGAACAAGGCTTTGCAGGGACGGAAATAAGTAACTATTTTCTACAGCTCGGCGCCCAAGACTCGATTGGGAGCCAAATTGCGAACCTCCTTACTTATGAAGGAGCACTGGGAAAATGCGAGGATCGGGACTAAAAGAAGTGAGAAACATACGAGATTATGCACTGTCTAATTGGTGATAGGCGCTGGTTTCTATTGGACCTTTGTAAGCTCAGTATATAGACTCAGCAAGTTGAAATCTGGATGGACCGCCGAATTGATCCTGATTGCAATCTATTACAAGATGAATTACCTTTTTACGAAATTGAAAGATGAAACATGGAATCTATATGCGCACCCAAATAAAGAAAAGGAAGTTATTCCATGCTTCCGATGAGTGCTAGGCCTTTTCATCCAGAAAAAAATAAGCATTAAGCATTCAAACTATAATTTAAACACTAGCCAGTGGCGTGATTTACTGCACCTTTAAAGTGGAGATGCAGAAAATATACCTGCAGGCCGAATTATAGAAAAAAAAAATACCCAACCATCGAAATAATTTATTTCAAATTGTTTCTTTATTTATTATGATTTTGATTTCATTGAGATTAGTGCCAGGAGATTTTGTCTAGATAACGCTCCTCGGCTATTCAGCTGTGCCACTGGTGTCTCAAAAGCTTGCAACTAGACCAGTGGATGGTAATTACAATTATGGAGCATTTGTCCTGCACGCATTCAACAGTGCTAAATCGTACGCATAAATAATTGAGAGATCTTGAGGGCGCCACAAAATCACACTAGTCCACAACTTAATCAAAACACCAAAACTCCATAGACCATGTATTTCACAGTTTTGTTGTAATTTAAACTATTTAGTTAGCTACCACATCTATTTCTTCCATTTTACAAATTTGTTAGTAACTTCGTACGGCATGCAGTAAATGGGGTCAATTGGCTTTAAATCATACTTGTTATGATCCATCAAACTAAGACCTGCAATCCCAAAACAGGTATGAAAAATGTCGGTTTGATTGTCTGGACGATCACTAAACCCGCCTAATTCCGCATCTTGACAAGACAAGATAAACTGCTCCAACTTTTCCGCGTCTATCCAATGTTTCTTGTCGAATATTGCTAACGATGACAACACCCACCAACTGTAACACACATCAGGCAATTTTTCTGGTCGACCATTGAACCCACCACTTGGCAACACCTGTCTCTCGCTTAACCAGTTGCTCAACTTTGAGTCATCTTTGATCAAATGCAACCTATCTGTGATTGCTAGCGACCCAATGCACGTAAATACTTGCGCGGAGTGACTTTCTGCACCGGGCACCATTCCAAACGCGCCGTCAAAATTCTGACATTTCAATATGTAGTCAATCGCTGGCGCCACGATCTCTTCAGTTAGTTCTCCCAAAATGGATAACGACGAAAGTGCGGTGTAGGAGAACCGGGTATCGATTTCTCCGAATGAGTCACCTTGAAAGCTGCCATCACTTAACTGCAAACCTTTTATGAACCGGATCAATTGGTCTCTTCTTTCGGGAGTCAAAACTTGTAAACTGTGGTCGTAAAGCAGGAGAATCTGTAAGGCGGACAAAGTCGAGAGTATGTGTGCATCATGCTTGGGAAACGCGCCAAATCCACCCCACTTGGGATCCCAACAACTCAACACAAACTCCTCCACTTTTTTCCTTGGGAGAGTATCGAGTTCTTTCATAAGTACCAATGCCGTAAGACCCCAGTAGAGACCATTTAAACGCAAGTGCTCGGACAACCAGTATTCAAACGACTTGTGCGAGTCTTGCTCTACGACGTACTCAACATGCTTTTGTTTGTAGAACACAGAAGGTGTGGTTTCTGACATGATTCGTTGAGGACTAGTGGCGGTGTCCTCGGAGCTGCTCGTCCTACACTTTGGCTGTTCTGATTTTATCGATCTGTTTCCTGCATAATAACGCTTATGTAATCACAAAATATCGGGTGCGCTGCATGGGGCGCAATTGGGGCGTGTCAGTTGACACGCAGCCTGCAGCAAAAAAAAAAAATATGTGCTAAACCTACCTTATTCTATTTATTATGTAGCTTTAGTGTATACAGATATTATTAATGCGACGTTTTTGATTACAATTACATAATATTATATCGATAAGTATCAACGTGAAAATTTTCTTGCAGATCTAAACGATCATGCCCCGACTCAGTAAATTCATTACGCCGCGGGTTATCAGTTGTATTGCCAAGAAATAAAGAGTATTTATAGCTGGAATATTAATTATCAAATTATAACATTAATAAACGTTGGAATGCCAACTAAAAATAAACCTGCTTGAACTCGAACTTTCGACTAGCGGGAAAATATTCTGCGTAATTGACGTATCTGTGCCCTCCAGCCATCAATTTTCCTACATTTATCACTTTGCAACCATTGTATGTGACCTCGAAGCTTTCGACGCCGCCGTCATGTAGGATTATTACCGAGGGCAATGGCTCGATTCTCATCGCGTGATCCAACGTTGAGTCGGTCAATTTGACGTTTCTTAGAAACGGCTGCAAATTTCCTTGATCCAACAATGTTTTCACCAACTTCCGCGCCTGCTTGATCTTTTCTGGGACATGCACCTGGCCGTCATTGCTCTCGTTGACGAGATTATTGATTCTTTGCTCTTCGCTTTGGGCTTTTTCCTTCTGCAAGCTCAACTCCTCCATTTGCAAGTCGTGATCGAACACTATATCGTTTCTTTTGAATTTACTCATCAAGTCGTCCTTCAAAACCACAATCTCTTGGCTCAAGTAGTTAATTCTCAACGGGTTCCATCCCAAAATCAAATTACCTTTGGGAAGTATTTTTTCAAGGCGATTTATAAATACATTGGGGATAGACTTTTGCGGCAAGTAGTTGAGATTGGAGCTCCCCAACGAGTACGTGGTTTGCCACGGATCGTTTTTGCCGGGGATCAATATGAATTTCGAAGATTTGATAAGAGTGGGATAGTTTGTGAGGATATGAGCTAGATTGTCGAAGTTGCTCTTGTAGTTTTCCGAGTTGGAAATGGAAGAAACCGACGAGTTGGTGGCTGTAAGAGGACGAGACATGAAGGACCCGATCATCATTATGGCCAATGGCGCCAGGTCTACTTTTTCTGCCAACGCATTCTCCAATTTTTGAAACAATTTCTTGAGCCCCTCCACTACTCTGAACGAGTCCAAGTGGCACTCGGAGCCCAATATACAGATTCTATGGTCTGTCAAGGTCTTTTCAACTGCAACCAACTGCTTACGCCATGCCTTGTTGACCTTGAGCACTTTATCGGCCGAGGCCGACGCTATGAAGTCTTTGTGAATGCCCAAAAAGTCAATATTTCCGTAGTTTTCCCAGCTTACGTCCCTTCTTTCAGCAGGTGGATGTCCCATCACACTCACATGAAGACATCCTCCAATATAATCCTTGGTATTGTTGGAATTGCCCCCGCTGGCAGAATATATTCCCTCCACCACCACAAACATCCCCACGCAGTAGAACGAGCCTTCCGACTTGTGGGTTTGTGATAAGTTGAGCTCGATATAGTCGGTGGCATCTTCTAGAATGTAATCGTCGTTGGCGTTTTTGGCCAAAAGCCCAAATAATATGAACTTGGCCCCATCGCGCCCAAGCACGTTCTTGATAAGCGAGATTTCGTTCGACCCTCCCGCGTTGCTGGCACCCAATCTACTCAACGAAATACTGCCGTTATTATTCTTCTGAAAGTTCTCGTGTCGCGATAACCTGTCTGCAATCAAATTGTATCTGTTATAGAAAAGTTCGATGGTGGAATCAAGATGGTGCGCGAGTTTATTGGTGGTTGGAGGCGCCAAACTGAATTGTTTGCGATGGCGATCGAATTTGAATGCGGGCTGCTGGTCAGGATTGATCACAGTGAAGTAATCTTTCCAATTGATAGCTTGTTCTTCTGGCGCGTCCATCACCGTGTCTGAGCGATGAGCCATCATCGGCTCGTCTCTTTCTTCACTGCTATTCTTTTTGGTGTATTCTTTTAGCACCTGCTTGAGCCCAGCACCGTCTATGAATATACCTCTATCTTCTGCTTTCCAGGCCCTGGCGATATCCTCTATAAACTGTTGGCACTTTGGGCCCTTCCATTCGGATCCAAACCGATGCGAGATGGCGGCTGTGAGGACGGCTAACGCCTCTGTTTTGATGTTAAGTCCATGTTTTTTTGATAGTATACGATATGCTATAGGCCGTATGTTGGACGGCTGGAGCTTTATAGGCAAACTGGACCCTGGATCCATTGTAAGTTGTGCTAGTTGGAGGTGATAAAGTATTCGAGATATACTGACACGTACTGCACAAAAGAGAATAACGCGTACTGCAGATGAAGGTCACGTTATAAACACATCAGCATGTGGTATGTCACGTGAGTACACACGGAATATGAATATGATTCACTTCTACTAATGAGTAGAACAACAAGTATTTGGTTAAGCCCAGTCTACTGTGATGACATTATCAAAACAAGCGTTACTATATTGCGATAAGGCGGAAGACTAACCCATGAGGCATAGCTATACATTAGCCTTTCTGTTTCACGTGTGACATCATGCTGTCACATGATTGATCACGTGTTCGTATTACCATCAAGTAACAGCCGAGAAACCGTACGAGAGCTTGCCGCTGCTCTTTGAGTCAATTGGGGATATCTTCCTCCATCAGTCTCAGTGGTCCTTACAACATTGAGCCTATAGCAAGACTGTTTAACTACTAAACACAACATAACTTCATATAGTAAGAAAATCACAAGAGCTGAGCTACTACCGGGAGTAATAAGCTTTAGTAACCAACAGGTATACTGGATGCTCAACTTATAATTTCCATTCAGCTCAACTTAACACACAAAAGGGTTCTATGGTCTAGCGGTATGACGTCTCTCTCACCCAGAGAAGGTCTCGAGTTCGATCCTCGATGGAATCATTTGTATTTTTTTCTTACTCTACGCTATGTGCGCTGGTCCTCACATGAGCACGGTGGTGGCTTCAAGATCATTATCAACAACGTTGCACTGTGCATTCGCGTTGCCTTAATCTCTTGTGTGTCTAAAAGCTTTCTCTGGGAGGGTTGCTACAAAACTTCAGTTCGAGTGAGGTTCGCATTACAGTCTGAGAAAGTCTAGGTGTTGAGTATTTGTAATCGCCTTTCTTGGAACGTCTGGAGCTTATCTATTTACTACTATTCATATGCAAGATTCTTCGGGATTTAGTGTTTGCTGAGAGTTGAAAAAATGTCTGCATTGACAGGCGCTTACATTTTGGGGCGTTCAAGGACATTTGAATTTCAGCCACACATGGTTTAGACTAACCATCGTGCATATAATACACACAGGGCTATGGCACCCCCACTTGTTCCCTGGTATACCTATGCTCGCTTATTTTTGCAGCCACGCAAACCCGATTTGTTCCTGAGGCTGCTATGAGACATGCCGATGGTTTCACAAGAATGCTTTGTCTCCATTCTAGTATGTATTTGGGCCTGTATAGAAATTGTGACCTGCTATGTACTTTCGAATTCCGAACTAAAATTCCGATAATTTAGGTAATAAGGTCAGGCAATGTGTCATGCTACGTGTCAGGCCATGTGTCAAGCAATCTATTTCGGGTCATCGGGTCTATGTCAGTCTAATTTAAGGTTATTTTAGTAAGTACTTTGAAAATTTTAGAATTAGGGTTGCATTTTTTATCGATGTTGCAGGGGTGCAAGTCAATTAACAGCTGCCTCGTGCGCATTTTCGCATTTGACTAGTAGTTATCATATCAAGTTGCTTGTCATAGCTGCATAAATAATGGTAGAATATACTAGATGATCCTGATCTCACATGCACACCTATCTAAAAAGCTTATAGTTAGCCAGCTTCAAGTATTTGCTATGCATATTCAGGGTATTAGAGCACATCTAAACCTAATTTGTACTAGAAGAATGCCTTATATTGAATTATATCCGGATAACAAACTTCAATCCCGCAATCTTCCTATATGTAGCTATCTTCGACTTCCTTTTTGATCTCAGTATACCAAGGACCCACTACTCCCTTGTCTAGCCCCTTACCAAAAATCTCCACCACCTTTGCATCCTCTTGATATTCAAAAACACTCTGCATTTTCGTGAGTACTTCGTTTATATGTTTGAGTTTACAAAGAAGTCGGTTTTTCTTCATATAGAGACGACGCAATTCGGCCGGCTCGACCTTGTGGGCTCCATTGGCGTTAAGCAGTACCAAAGAGTCGGTGATTTTACGTATTTTCTCGTGGATTCTCTTGCTAGATTTGCTCAAATCGTTCTCCAATTCCTTGAAGAATGATTCAGCTGAAGCATTATCGATCTGTTGTATAGACACCTGTCCGCTCCGATTACTGTTCTTCAAGTACTCCAACTCGGTATCGATTTTCCCATTGACATTTTCAAATATTTGGCTATCCTCTTTGTCTGCCATGTCAATTGGCTCCACGGAGTAGTCGTACTGTTTCCGAACCTTACGAAACTCTTCGAGATTTTGGCTAGTCATGCTTTGAATGTGTAGCAACTCCTGGGAATACTTGAATCGCTTATTTTCGTAGTGCTCTTTTATATAACTCAACTTGTTCCTGATTTGACCCTTCAATTCCGCCTCCTTGATTTGGATTTCTCGGTCGTTCAACTCGCTTTCCCGATACTCGAGCTCGTTAGTACGATTTTCAAGAGCTAGTTGCTGCTCGTAGAGCTCTCTAGATTGCTGTTGAATCCTCCTGGTGGCATCTTGCTCTTCATCTTTGTGCCTATTTCGAATCTGGTCAAGCTGATTTTGGGCTTTTGAAAGCTTTTCAAGTTGAGTTTCTATTTCCAAGCTTTTAGATTCAATTTCTCTTCTATTTTGACTGACTTCTGTGCGCAATTGTTCATTTATCTGCATCAAACGGGATATTTCCTGTTCCATTTCGAAACCACGAGTACTGATATGGCTCTTTTCTCTCTCCAATTTCTTGATTGTTTCTTCTAGCTTGCTATTTTCTTTCTCTAACGCTTTGATGGTGTCTTCTAGCTGGTTCTCGGCTTTATAAGACAGAATATCAGCCTTCACTCGGGACTCCAAGGTCATTTCTGGATACTTTTTCGCCCTGTTGCCACCCCTTTCTGCACGTCTTCTCCTTATAGTTTCATCTACAGGATCAGTTTCTCCATAATACTCGGTCTGCGGCAACTTTTCGTCAAATTTAACTCGTTTATCGGATTTTCCATCGGAGTTTTCATCCAAATGAAGCATTTTTCGAAGATTATCCACATTTCTGTCTTGGTTTTCATAGTTATTTAAGTTGTAACCACCCAAATACGTTCGGAGCTTTCCAAAAAGACCACTGGGCTTTTTATAGCTTCGATCTTTGCTGATTCTATGAGGCTTTTTTGGTCCATATGAATAAGGTCTGGTTTCAGATCGGTCAATTGACTTGTACAAATCGATCGAGGGCTCAATATCTACCAGGTTATGCAACGACGGTATAGGTTTTATAGGTGATGCCATGTATTTATTTCGTTTACGGTGTAGACTGGCTGAGTTTGGCCGTCTCGATGGCTCTTTTTCGAGGCCAAATCGGTCATTTCGAAGACTTTCTGATCTTCTTCGATCGTAATCTTCAAGTCTTGTACTTCTTAAAACCCTACCTACATTGTAATCGCGTCTTTTGGATTCTAATGTGGAAAATTCCGTCTTTCTTTCTTCTCCTCTATCACGAAACCACCTTAAACCGACCCCAGATGCTTTATTTGTTGGGTTTTGATAGATTCCTGGGACTTCTCTGTCTTCTCTATATCGTAAATGATCAGAATTTTGTGGTTTTTGAAGGTAGTCTTTGATGTTTATTCTATCATGAAATCGCAGCAGGTCTTTTACGGGCAAACTATCGCCATTTGTGTATCGGTCTGGTAAAGAGTAATTCTTTTGCGTGGTACTACCGTATGAATACTTCGGCAAAGAGTCATTTCGTCCAATATCTAAGTTGCGTCTCGACTTCATATCGAACTTAGAGCCGTTTGTTTAGGCGCCAGAAACGTCTTGAGACTTTAAATTTGAGACGTGAATATCTTGGCACGTGATCGCTGACACGCGTTTGTTTCGGTTTTGGCTTGAACCAAATTAAGGTTTGGTATGCGCAGGCACTTTTCTGATCAGTGTCTGCATCAAAAATCTTTTAATATCAATTTCATCAAGAAAAAACTAACGCTATTTTTGCGTCGGGTATAAGTGCTCGGAAAATTAGCAAGCGCAAAATCCCGCGCAATTAAAAGGAAAAATGTTAAAAAATATTTGTTGTCACAGGAGCCCTTATCTGCAAACGTTCCCGAATTGGACCAAGTTGCAAATTTTTGAAATATCGTAATTGTAATCAAAGTGCGATATCGGTCTTGGCAACTTTGCAAAGGACAGCTAATGATCCAAGGGTACGGTGCGCTACTACTGGTTGTAATGAATAATGTATTAAGCAATAAATAATAAAGGTTGGGGGCATCGAGCCCCTTTAATGTGAGAAGTGAAAGCACGTATTATTGGCTCAAGCTGGCTGAGCCGAGATTTGATTTAGGGGACAACGTGCATAAAATTAATATTAGTATGGCTCTGAAAGTGTTCCTAGATGGAAACCGTTCAACTCTTCAAAGCCTTGATTATACTTCAACACGAGACGTACGCGAGGTCGAAGTACTGATTTGATACTGCGAGCTGACGGAAGATTCGAGGTCCTTCTTTGCCGCATTCCTCTTGGAATCTGGAAGCTCGTCAATACATTGTAAGCCTCTATCCTTGACGAAAACCATGATAAAAAGACAGAACGCCATGAACGGAATAATCATGTAGTAGTAATTGCGGAGAGCGTGCACGTACATGTCACGATAATAATTAAGTTGGTCTGTGGGTAAATTGTTGGTGTTTGCAGAATCATAGATATGTGACTTTGCGGTTTGAATGAACGACTCGGACAATGCATCTTTGGTTTTTTGAGTATCCAAATCCTTCAATAATGAGTTACTGACAATGGTGGAACCAAGCGCAATACCTACGCATCCACCCAAGGATCTCATGACGTTTCTGGTAGAAATTACCACGGCACGGTCAGCTTTTCTTGATTGCGCTTGGACTGCAACCATCGATGGTTGGAACGAAAAGCCGACACCTGTACCCATGATCAAAAGCGAAAGTACATTGATGCCGTCACTGACGGTTCTGGTCCAAGTTACCAACAAGCAGCATCCGATTAGCCAAAGCGAAAAACCGGCTACCACAACGTAGAAATAATGTCCAGTAAATGTAATAAGTTGACCACCAACTATTGAAAATGCTGCTTGGCATAACACCAAAGGAAGAACGAAAATCGAGGTATGCAATGCGTCCTTTCCTTTGACAAGTTGAAAATAGTATGGTAAGTAGTAAGTGAAACTGTAGTAAGCGGCTCCAAAGAAGAAATTAGAAGCCAATAACAAGCATAAGGAAGGGTTTTTGAACAACCTTAACGGAACCATTGGAAGTTCTGGGATTTTCCATTCGACCAAGACAAAAATGATACAAAATACTCCTCCGATAACGAAAGTAGTGATGACTATGGGACTGTTCCAAGCATAGGTGGATCCACCACCGTTTATAGGAACTAATAATAAGGTCAATCCTATGGTGACCGTCAAAATACCAAAGTAGTCAAGTTTCTTGAACTTGTCCTTCTTTGACAAGACACTGTTCAATTGTTCGCTCCGACCTTCGATGAAAAAATAAATGATAACCATTGCAACACAACAGAACGGAGCCAAGAAGTAGTAGAAGCCTCTCCAAGAATACCTTTTCATGAATCCAGCCATTAAAAAGGGACCTATGGCATTTCCTATTCCCGTTGATGAACCCAAAATACCTTGGTATTTTCCTCTTTCCTTCAACGAGACGATGTCACTTAATATCACCATACTCAACGAGGACACACCACCATTGCCGATACCCGCAATAGCTCTGAAGATAAAAAATTGCACTCCAGTCTTTGCAACACCACAAGCAATATCACCAATTGCCAAAATTACCAAGCACGAAAGAAGTACGTTCTTTCTTCCAAAAATATCAGCTAAGCGACCAAAAAGCACCTGGCATACGGTATTTGCCAATAGCGAGGCTGAACCGGCCCAATTGATTGAGTTCTCGGCGTGCAAATCCTGACCGATTTCTGACAATGCAACAGTGATACCGGTCTGATCAGCAAACGATATGATACTGCCTAAAGACAACGCCAACAAGCAAATGATGATTCTTTTTGTAGACATCTGGTTGTTATGTACATCACCCAAGGTTTCATGGAGGGCTTTAGTTAATTGCTTCTCCAGCACCGAAAAATTCTCCTTGTCCTTCTTCAAGGAATCACGACGAACTTCGTGCTTAGAGCTTTCATCTATAGTCACTGCTTGATTAGTAGACATCTTTAATGATTTGATAAAAAGCTATAGAAATGCTGTGAATATATATATTATTGCAACTTATTTAGAGAGGCTTAAATTAGCCTAGAACTTTCCTGTCAAGAAAAAAAAATATTTTAGGTTATGAACTTCAGCATGCATTAGGGGAGATGTTTAATGTCATAGTCGGAAGGCTGCGGGTACCTTGCATCGTCAGGTAGAGTGTTATTGACCGGGGTGGTCTCCTTGACGGCTGTGCCGGGGTATAATGGCTTGAGTGATTTTCGGTACCTTTCATAGCCCCATCTTATCTAGTGTAACTGAGCTATGCGGCATCTGAGAGGTTGCAGCAAGAGGCTTGTTGTTTCCAGCGTCATAAGCCTTATTAAATGTGTTACTCGGTCTATCTTAGATTCGGTTAGAATACTGGTGTGGCTTTGAATCTGTTCCTAGTAACATAGATTGAGGCTATATCTCTACAACCGTGAGAATCAACAATACCAACGCTTTGTGCGCAACCTGGCTCCTGTTATCGGGAAATGCCAATAAACGTGTGCACTTCTCGGCACCGAAAAGTGTCTTGCAGTTGGACAAGACCAATAATCGGGAGACACGCTTAGTAAAGTCAAGCGAAGTAGATGGTCTAATTTCAAGGCTATGGCCATTTGAGCCCCACTAAAAAAAAAAAACGCATCAGACAAAAAGCTATCAGACACTTCTTCCTGCCGTTTGCAGGATTAGATGCATGACAGCGTGTAGCGCTGGTATGCTGCATCCGAAGGAATAATTGCGCGCAGATAAGTTAGGTTGATTAGATCGGAATCTTCTCCGGAGAAATTCGGAGTGAACTTTAACTCAACGCCTGAATAGTATTCAAATATTGTGTGCAAGCCGCGTAGGGTTACCTCACTGCTATTATCATAGGATCATACTCCTATCAACTAGCTACTCTGATGTTATTGCTCCGCCTTGCTTTAGTACTTCCGAAAGTCTTGACGACTGATCCTAAACATCTCACTTAGACAAGTACCAAGAAAAATAGCGTGAAACATGCTCGCAGAAAGCTCCTTTGTCAACTTTTCACCCTTACCAATTTCATCCTGCTGCACCCCAATGTCAACCAGAGTCAACCGAGCGTAAGAGATCTACTACATCCCCCACCTTCGCCCCCGAATTACCCCCTATCATATCTCTACCCGGTGCTAAACACAATTCATTATAACCTTAATCGTAGTGCCGTGGAGAGGCTTAGCTCGGGCCTTTGTCGTTGGAATCTGCAGTAACTTTTCTTAACAGGTGTGCAAACCTTAAACTATTTTGGGTGATTCTTATTGATCTGTGCGGATTTTTTTAGTCTTTTTTTTAGTGTCTAACTGAACAATGCAGCTGGTAGGAATGGTTTTCTCTTGGCATGTTGTTTATGGTGAAAATTAGAGAGGTTCCGACTTGTCCTGACACCCTTCACGACTTGCTGCATCAATAGATATCCCGAACTTTGCTGCACCTGGTAGCCTACGTCTATCATTCCTACAGAACTTTCCTATTTTTGCGCTTTGCGCTCATTTTCCAAACTACGCAATATGCTTTTATTATCCATTGATCCTTAAAACCTACCTTACTAACCTAATCTCCAACATGCTCTTCGAAATAACTTAAATATGCCTATGTGTAAATGATCCCAATTGACCTGCTCCAGTTTCCGCATATATCCCTGAGAAATTAGCCTGAATTCACGCCATTCTCAGTGTAGAAAGATAAGATATGGTACGAAATATAAATGAAATGCAACCAAAAAATAGACATACGATGCACTAAAAAAGACTAGGGCTATGAGCCATCATGCAGGTCTCGTTTGCGGTATGTTTCAATGACATATACTGGGTGATCCGTTCTTACGTCAGTATACAGTATTGCAATGACACCATGGCAAATAAGTCAATGTCATTTCTAGAACTTGCTTGCATCAGAAGTAGCATGAACTATTATTCTTTACCTCCTTTTTCACGTCCGAAATCCCTCAAATATCTGCACCCAGTATTTTCTTGACTGGACAGTACTCCGGCAAATATTTTTTCATGGCACCTCTCTTGGCAATCAGATTGTTTCTGACCTGATTATGCTGCGCCAAAATTTCTACCTTATCAGTAAATAGTTTCACAAGCTGGCTACTTACATAATGCACTAGTCTGGATAGTAATCTTATGACAAAAGTTTACCTTTTACACTTGCTGAGCCCAATATTTCATACTATGAGTGAATTATTGAACCACAATTTCATTTTTTGCCGAGTCCAAACTATTTGGCTCTGATTTCTTGAGATCAGTTGTCCTTTACATTCTGCTCCTTTAATTTGTTGTAAGCTGGTTTATTTTGATCGTCTCAAAATAGATACGCTAAAATAGCACCAGAAGTGAAGAGTAAACCCATTGGCAAATAGGTAAAGCAGCAATGGTTTCGATCCTGCCAATGGAATATGAGTTATCATAGTAACACACTCATTGATGACTATAAAATTACCATTTTATTCAGACCAAGCAGTAAAATTCGTAACAATGAATGTTAATTCATTGGAAACACATCACAGTCGGGAGCAAGCAATCATGTCCTACCTATCAATTCAGTTTAATACATAGAAGACACTCAAGCTTTTCCTGTAGTTAGTCCCGTCATCGCTCACCAATAAGTCTTGGTATCCACTACATTTTGGCAATTGTAGAGGTATATTGACCTCTCCCGAGAAACTGTTTTCCAATCATGAACCTATTTTCACATATAGGTAGTAAATATGGCGAAAACATTTGAATCAAGAAATTTCTTTGCATTGCAAGCTTCCAATTTTCCCTCACTCTAGCTATGACAATTCTTTGTCGTTATATTACAATGTGTCACAATGGATACAAATACAGTAATATACATTGAATGCAAATTCATAAGAATACGAGCAACGAACGAAACATAAGGTGGACATAAGTCATATGGAACATCAAACGGTGCAATCATTAGTTCAAGTGCTCATTCTCGCAGTCACTTGAATGGGTGTGATCACATTTGGAGCGGCAGTAGTGCTGGAAGAATTGTTTTCAATCTCTAGCTGATTAAGAGTGGAAGATCGCTTCAAATTGGAGGGACTCCCTGCTACCGAAGAACTGGAATTATTTACATGTACCAGAAGTAATGTGGCTTTGGAGGAGTAATTGGGGGATGCAGAGGTAAAGTCAAGCTTGTTGGTTAAGTTTTTGTTTGCACTTAAAGGCGATGCCGAGCCCCTCACAATAGATCCTACACTTGTGCTATCGGATTGGGCAATTGTGGGAGACGTTGTATAAGTCTGGGAAAGCTCTAGTCGGTGAGGAGTGGCGAAATTTTCGTCAGTCAGAACTTTTAGGGAAGAAAACGGCTCCATAAGAGTCTCTAGAGTATGTGCACGGCGGTGACTTTTGCTGTGGTTTCCCTCGCCAGGAATTGGAATATGTTGGGGAAAGTTGGACTTATTCGATAATTCTTCAAATAGAGCATTGGCGTCAGCATTAGATGAATGGCTCTTCAAGGAATCTATAAGATCTTTCTTGACTTTAGGAGTGGAAGGACTACCGGATTGTGCGCTTGGAGTAGGGGGGTTGGAGACTGTAGGAGTGTCGCCGTGGGTACCCAAGAACTTGCCCAAGTGTCTGACGGCGTGTTCTGCATCTAAGAGAAGGGCACTTTCAAAGTAACCCGGTCTAGACTCGTCGATTTTCATGCTGTTTTTGTACTTTACCCCGTTGCACAAATTGAACAAATCAATTCTATAGCTTTTGGGCAACTTATTGCTAGCCAAGTGCACGTTGGTAAAAGTTCGCGGGCTTTTGATAAACTGAAGCACAATTGGCTTCAAACTTTGTAGATCTTCAAGGTTATTTCGGCGCAAATCGATCTTTTCTATCGTGTGAAGGAGCTCTAACCCTGACAAATCAGCCACTTTATTATTGTTTAAATTTATAGTAGACAAGCAGCTAAGATTAGAAGGCAATTTGCCAAGATTAGTGATATAGTTGTCGGATAAATTAAGGTACTTGAGATTAACCAACTGATCTAGACCTTCCGGGATATCTTCAAGTAAATTATTGGAAAGATTAAGTTTGACGAGGTTAGAAAGCGGTTTGAATATAAAAGAAGGAATGGACGTGATTGACGTTTCCGACACTGTGAGCTGTTTCAAGTACGACCACTTCGATTCAGGCAATATCTGGTAGTCTTTTGGTATGGAATTGGCAGAACTGGGCGCAGTTCCGTGCAAAAGAGGCTGGAGATTCGATGTGCTGCTGCTATAGGCGGAGTTGAGGTCGAAGAACGATTCTTGGGGTAAGGAGCCGGCTCCCGAGGTGGTGGTGGCCCGTTCACGCTTGGGGTAGCGGAAGGCATTATTGGAGATTTGAATCGATTCGGTGACCTCAGAGTAGCTCTCGTCGCCTATAGGAACCGACAGCGAGTGGAAATCGTGTTTGCGAGACTGTTTATGGGAATTAAAGCTGGATCTGCCGGACTCGTCGTCGATGACCAAGTTGAACAATAGTTCGTTAATGGAGGTGATTTTGGAATTGCGGACTATTAAAATACGGAGCTGCTCACTCAATATGTGCCAGCCAAACACCTCGTTTGGTTCGTAATCTACAAGCTCAAGGACCTGGAGGTTCTTGAACATTCGGAGCGGCACGGATGTATCACACGGATACTCTTCGTACGACGCAATGCTGTTTATCTTGGTCTTAGGAGTCAATATTAGGCACGGGATCTTCGTAAATGACAGGTACAAGTACTTAATATCCTTATTGATTGACTTGGGATCTTTCGTCATGGCAAACGACCGCCAGTAGACAGAAGCGCTGGATACTATAGATTTCATGGAATTAATGGAGGTGATCGAGCGGCTATCACTATCAAAGTGTTTGGATGAGCGTGCGTTATTTGCCATGAAAGATATAAAAGTGGGCTCGTGATTAGGGTTATCGAGCTTGATATTAAGAGGCCCCACCTCGACGCCCAAAGGCGACGATTCGATTTTTTCAGTGATATAGTATAGGTGGTGGATGGTAAATGTGAGCCTGAGTGGTTTTATTCTGGAAGAAGTGGATCTGTTCTTAGAGAAACACAAGAGTCCGTTAGCCAATGCTTCCTCGTTGCGGCGAATATACGTCGCTAGCCGCTGGATATAGACCTCTCCTTCGAGAGTATCGTTGTAACTGAAGGTGCCCATGGTGGGCCAGTAAAGGAGTGGTGTTAGCTAGGTCTCTCTAGGTGTAGACAAAATAGCTGAAGGGTGCCTTTTGTTGGCAAGATAGGAAACAAAGTGGTTTTGGATTTCATCCTTGTTTGTTTATGTTTTGCGCGCTACCAAATTCGGGCGGTGCGGCTCAGGAGAGAAGAGAAGAGGGAAGAACAGAGGAGGGAAGAACAGAAACAGGGTAGGGGAAGAGAAGGAGAGGAATACGGGGTCGAGTATGATAGTGGGGGTGAAGATGATGGGTTTAGGGAGGAGACATGGAAGGTGTGGTGTGGATTGGTTATCTTGTTCTTTTTTTAGACTACGATAGAAGAATTACTAGATTTGGCGAGAAGAGCTAGCGAGAAGAGATGAGGTGCGAAGGATAGGAGAGCTAAAGGGATGAAATGAAGGGATCAGCTGAGAGTGGATTGAGTATGAAGTCTGGAACATCCAAAGGTCCAGGCTGCAGGGAGTGCTGATGCATTCCTCTGCGAAACGGTAACCGAGGCGACGTAATAGATTTAAGCTGTGAGGCTGTAGTAGCATAGGTAGTCAAGAATGTGTAGCTAGTTTAATATAATCTAGAAGTCTTACAGGAGCCTTGCAGAAGTCTTACAGAAGTGTACCCCGAAGTCTCTACGAAGTCTCAACGAAGTGTTCTATTCATAATTTGCGCCTTTTTTCGCAGCCATTCGTTCTACAGTCTAGTCAAATTAGAAGTAGCTAGGATTATAATAACCTATATACACTGTTCTTACACCTCAATACCGTCGCTCCGCACAGAACTGGTCTGGTCCGTAGAGTCGTACATGCTGGACTGCGACGGCTCAAACTGACTGGTCCGTATGCTCACGGCATAGGTGCTGTTGGCAGCAGTGGGCTGCACCGAAAGTCTCTCCATAATGGACGCAGGCGGAATCCCGGCCGTACTACAATTGGTGTCAATACTGCGTCTGCGTCGACGGCGCGACGAGCTGGCCAACGTCACGATCGACTCGCTATCACGATCAGGCACCGCCTGATGAGTCTGCACCGTCACATAGTTTCCGGTGTACGTGCTAGGAGTGATGGACGTTTCTGCGGTCGACGCATTGAGCGAGTTTAGGTCCTGGGTGTCGCTAAGTATCGATGGGGATTTGGTCGACTGCAGCGACACGATCGATTTAAGCGGCGTGGTGCTGATGTTGTCGGAATTGGTGGTCATCTGGTCACTATCTATCGAGTACGGAATGCTGCCCCCAGAATTCTTTCGCCGCGAGCTGATGTCGCGCTCGTTTTGTTCGCTCACCATCACCGGACTCGCGCCTTTATCTTTGTCGTACTTGTTATACTCTACATACCCGTTGTCTGGGCGCGGTCTGGCTAGCGCGGCCTGTCTGTTTTGACCTTGCATCAATCGTCTAACCCACCCAAACCTGTTTTTGGCGTGCCGTCTATCTGGACCCGACTCATCAATCGGGGGATGGCCTGAGTTGGCAGGGTGATGATGGTTGTGGCTTTGACTACTTTTACTATGGCCAGGGTGACTAGCTCCTTGACTAGCTCCTTGACTAGCTCCCTGACTAGAGCCCTGGTTGGATCCCTGACTAGCTTGACTTATTTGGTTGTGGTGATTTGGGATATTTTGGCCATTTTGGGTGTTGTGGTTCTGATTGTTCTGGCTTGATTGCGCTGGCCGTTGGCTCGATTGATTGCTCTGTCCATGCTGGCGGGTCCCTTGTGCCTGGGTCGGTTGAATAGGTGGCATCTCAATACTCCTTCTCTTGTCTGTTTTACTTCTCTGCTTTGCTCTCTGATTTGCTTCTTAAATGTGGTACAATCAATAGACTTCCCCTCCTAGTTACTTTCTACCTACAATTTCGTGTTCTTTTACCCCTTTACCGTTATTACCTGCTTATTTTTAGTCTTTCTTCTACAATTTCCCAGTGCGAACAAAGTAAGTTAAGCGGGCCGGAAAGAGCTCTGTAAAACCCATATTTAGTGGAAAAGAGACACGTGTGGCAGGTAGCATTACTAACCAACTAAACCACAACTACGTTATCTTAAGAGTTACACCGCAGAGTAATGGTGTACGTAGTGGTACTTAAAAAATTGATCCCAAACGAGGCTGTGAAAAAAAAGCTCCGCGACGGGGAATTGAACCCCGGTCCCCCGCGCGACAAGCGGGGATTCTAGCCACTAAACTATCACGGAATTTCTTGAATCACAAGACCTGGGTTTGATCCATATTGGCTAAGCCGGAAACAGGGCTTATCATTGAGCCCCAGTGCCTCGATTATATCAAAGCCGTGCGTTGGTGTGGATGGAGTTCATCTACGTTGGAAAGGTACTGAAATTTCTCAGCCACTTTGTTATGACGCTACATCCCAATATACAATTGCCGAGCAAATGCAACAAGATACCTGTTATCCAAGCCCTGTTGAACATTTAATGGTTAGCAATCGGAGACTTCAACTTTAGGCGCGATGCAAAAAAGTGTCTGAATAGTCTATTTTTCAGACTTTGTCATCGTGGCGCTCGCTCACAACACCCAACTTCTCTATTTTTGTTCTCCATTAAGGGGCAATCGGTTGTTGTAACGCTTAATCACTAACCTGTTCTTCGGCTGATAGGAAAGCCCCCAACCCCCTGACTATCCAGATTAATTTTGAAGGTTATTTGCCAACATCCTGGAATTATTTGCGCACTGCCAAGACTTGAGGGACTAAACCAGATACCTAGCTGTCACTTTTATAGATACATGCCAAGACTTCAGAGGGACTAAACCAGATTACTAGCTGTCACTTTTATAACAGTAGATTCATGCCAAGACATTGAAGTAAGAATTGGTCCGACATGCTGAGTAGACCGGCCCTAATCACTCGTATTCTGATGGAAGTAGCCAATATATATGGAGGTAAACGATCATTGATAAACTGAGAATGCTCACTCTACGGACCCATCTTCGCTATCGTTTTGATAGGAGAAACATCTTGGCTCCACCGACTAAAGGGAACTCGACCCAATCATGCGACCTCAAAAATAGTTTCCAACGTCCATTCCATCGAGAGTAGCCAGTTTTACTTGCCATTTCCATAAGGTTGGAGAGTAAATAGGAATATGGAATAATCCTGAAATATCTTTACAAAGAACGGGATAAGTAATACAGACTAAAGAACCAGCTGAGGGGGATGCTCAAAATGGTAAGTTTAGTGCATGTACCTTTTAGGTATGACAAATTGGAGAATAATCATAAACCAAGACGACCACCAAACTACCTTGACCCTATACCGTGAAGCACAACTACTAAGCAGTGAATATCAGCGTCCCTGGTATAATATTGAGATTGTGGGGCTCAACATATAATTCTCCCCAGATGGATAGCTTATATCAAATGGCTCTGTGGCCGAGTGGTTAAGGCGATAGACTCAAGTTCTATTATCGTAAAGATGCACGCGTTCGAACCGCGTCGGAGTCATTATTTTTTCTCCGCCAGGAGACGATGCTTACGTAACACAGTCACCAAATTGCCGAATTGGGTATGCATATTCGCAGCTCTAGACGAAGGCGCAAATGCCTTGCCAAGCGCTACAAATGGCAGGTCACAGTTCTTGAAGGTCACAAGACTAGAGATCAAAGGTGGGGTAATTATTTTTTTTATATTGATTCGTTTATGGAAGAGACGCTGCATCAAGCAAGCATGTTTAAAGCAAGGCCACTATCAAACCAGCAAGAGTGGTACCAGCAGGGACTATAATAGAGGAGCCTAAACCGGAAGAGGAAGAACCGGCAGTAGACGATGAAGACTTGGACAGCGATGAGGACTTGGCCAGCGATGAAGAACCGGATTTGGAGCTCGAAGAGGAACCGGATTTGGTGGTGGATGCGGAGTCTGAACCAGAGCTGGAATCTGAACCGGAGCTGGAACCTGAACCAGAGTCTGAGCCGGCAAGTCTTTCTTTGTACCAAGGCAAGTTTGTGGCAAACGATTCTAATGAACTGACATTAATATCGTCGATCAATGTAGTGTAAGATTCGTCGGTGTAAGTCTGCACCTTCACGGCCAAAGAGGTAAATTGTGCTGGGACATCAACTGTGGCAGTTTGGATGAATTTTAAGTAATCTTTTCTGTGAGATTTGGAGTCTTCGACCAATTTGGTGATGAAGGCGACATCAGAAGAGTCAGCTGCTTGGACAGTTAAGCCGAGAGCGGCGATGATAGGGAGTAAAGCAAGCATTTGTAGTGGAGTGTAGTGAAGGATGAATCTCCAATTAATTTGGAGCCGAATGCCATGAATTTATACTGCACCTTTTCCATTTTTATAGCCTGTGCCTAATTTCGCAAAACTTTCCAACGGTGTCATAACCATCGAGGGTTCCCAATACACTCACAAAAACACACGGGCCCTGGCGCCCACAACAAGAGCAAGTATCGGGTGTCAATAGAAGTTCATCTGTTTAGACAATGTGGATAGGTACCAGACAACTTCCTATTATGCTGGCAGCCACAACACCTCTGGCCAAATCACTCTTTACATGCCCTAAGACCTGGTGAGACATGCCCTAAGACCTGGTGAGACTTCGGCGCGGAAATATTTATTGCCTAGTTTGGCATTCATGTATGAGAAATTGTCCTTCGCGAACCCCGCAAATTTTTATTTTTTGCTTTTCTCATCACTATAATGGATCAATTAAGATTCTGCTACGAGGCTTCGCCTGGGCCTTCTTTTTTAACTTTGGCGAGAGATCCTTTGCAACAATAAGCCATGCGGAAGGTCGGGCAAGCTCTAGATGTACTTAATCCAGCACCTGGCTAGAACAGTGGTATGTTGCCTTCGCTCTTGTGACCACAGTGCTCGCTGTCCATTTGGCACAATTATATTTCCTTTTGAGGAAGTCAGCTAGTCGCATTCGGTGCCCGGCGTTCTTTGTTGTGGACCAAAGTTCCTGCGACGTTCCAGTGCGGCGGAATTGCTTCACTTTGATTGTCGCGATAGCTGCGATACATAAACTGGGAACTTTAACCTACATGTGTCTAACAAATCATTAAATTCAGACGTGCTGGCTGGGCCAACAATAGTATTATACATATACGTAAACAGAACAAAAACAGTAACCTAGTGACTTCCTAATCCTACAGCTCTACTATATAGATTAATCCGGCACTGAACAAATTAACAATAAACAATACCCACAACCATTTATCTCATAAATTCATTAATTCATATTATTTCTGTACTGCAGGTGAGCCTACTCTCATTTTGGTCTGGGGATGAATGATTTCCAAAGGCTTCTTTGTTCTGGGGGTATGCACTCTGGGTGTAGGCTGAGTAGGCTCTTGTGATGGAGAGAATACCGTGGCAGTATATGGGTTGAACTTTTTGCTGGTAGGACTGGTCGCAAACAGCTCGGGAATATCAGGACAGAACTCCATGTCATCTTCAATATCAAACGATTTGGAAAGGTAGTACCGAAGTCTTGGGGTGTGAATCGAGTACGACGATGACTGCAACGAGCCATTAATCGATGAATTCGCACTCAAGCCCCCGGATAATCTATCCCGCTCGCCAGATGAAGAACTGGACGAGCTGGACGAATATGAGGATCCTGAAGACGACACATAGTTCATGGCGTTGAACAAAGGACTGGTGCTGTTACTAGAACCTTGGTTGCTTGAGTTATCGTTGTTGATGCTTGAATATCCCATATTGGGAGAATACTGATAGTTGCTGTAAATGTACTGGCTAGCCATATCATATATCGATCATGTGTTTAACCTCTAGGAAAAGTTGATGCGTCTTCTATTTGTCTGCGATATGTGCGGGTATAGATATATGTTGTGATTTATCTCTGTTGACAGTGTTACGTCTTGGCGGCGGAACATGTATCTTTATCTTTGTTGGCTAGGGGGTTGGCCTGGTTCGCGCACATCGCGATAACATTTCATGTGACCTTCCAGAAGTGCGTTTGCGTTCGGACTTTGGGGCTTGGACAAATTATAGGGGTACCAACGTCACGATTGGATACAAGGCCAGGAGGCTACCCACCTTGGTGCTTACGAGCTGCTGTCCTGAGGGCCTGGTTGACAACTGAACGATGCTGGAAACACTGGTTGATGACCTCACGTGATGATCGGTGAGTGACGTCTTTACTCCGCAGCCAGCGTTCCTTTTGTTCTGAGTTGTGCACGACGTGGTCACGGAAAAAAGCAAAAAGAAAATTCCGATACCGGGAGTCGAACCCGGGTCTGCTCGGTGAAAGCGAACCGTGCTAGCCGTTACACTATATCGGAAGATCAATAATGGGAAAGCGATGGTTGCCACTACACTGTGTTCCATATATAACCCCAGGCTCAACATTCCACAACCTCTACACTCATGAATAAGCTATTCTCATACTTATTGAATTCTATGTGCCTGATACTTTGTGGACGAAGCAGCCCGATGATAAACCAGCATCTAACAGTTAAGTCTGAATTGATGTATTTTTCCAAATATATTTAGTTTTGCTCCCAAAATAGTTGTAATTATCATCAGACGCAGCGCTACCTAATATGCAGAGCGTATATAATTACGATTAGCGCTTAATAAGCGTAACTCTCAGTGTAGTAACTGTATACGATACACTTCTAATTACATGAATTCGTTGGTATTGCAACGTGAGGCGCTCGGTACTTCTGGTCCGCGATACATCCGCACCCGCTCTTCTGAACAGCGGGGCTGGCAGGGCTCGTACTTTATGCGTGACGGCCTATAGTTCGATGAGGTTGCGGTGTTAGAGGCTGCTGTGTGGCTGTCGCGTTGTGTCGTTTCGACTATTCGTTTAGGGTGAGTCAGTATGAGACTTCCAGTCAATATCATACCCATCTACGTCGTGTTGCATGATCTCGCTTTTTGACGGCTCGAAGTAAGATGATCTATTTTTCGGCCCATTTGTTGCCTCGCGGCGCACCTTACCTGTTGCGTCCAATTCCCGACCGTATTATCTTCGGTGCAAACGCACACCGAAGAATCCGGCTTTTTTCGGCTATATCTACAATAAAACTAGTGAGGTTGCTTAACCAGAGCGAACTAATGGGCCTTGGCTTGCGATGTAGACACATATCGACGCGCGATTGGTTCCGCAGCCCTGGTCTGTGTCAGTATAATATATGTGAATGTTATGGCTAGTTTCTAGCAATTGTTTCATTTGTCATCGGAAGCTGCGATCGAATTTCACGCAAACAACAATGAAATTTGCGAGACATAAGCAGTCCACGAAAATTACTTATAAATAGCTTAAAGTACTTGCTGAAAAATATATAGTCCGAGTAGGTAATGAAGTTCACTACTGCTTTATTGTTGAATCTTGGCCTTGCCTTGGCATGGTCTCCAACAGACTCGTATGCTCCGGGAAAGGTCGACTGTCCATCAGGCTCGTTGACTAGAGATGCTGACAGTATTTCGCTGGAAGAAAAGGAGTGGATAAAAGGACGTAACGACGTGACCAACGACAACTTGGTCACCTTCTTAGAACAATGTAATATGACCGACTTCGATGCGGCCGACTTTATTCATAACAAGGCCAACAAATCCATCACCATAGGTATTGCGTTTTCCGGGGGTGGTTACAGAGCCATGTTGGCGGGTGCCGGTCAATTGGCCGCGTTGGACAACAGAACTACCGGTGCGAGCGAGCACGGGTTGGGAGGATTGTTACAGGCCTCTACATACTTGGTGGGTCTTTCAGGAGGAAACTGGTTGGTGGGTACAATTGCCATGAACAATTTCACCAGTGTCCAAGAAATCATTCACGCCGGCAAGGTGTGGGATTTGAAGCACTCGATCGTCAACTATGGGGGTCTCAATGTGGTCAAGACTTTTTCGTACTACAACGGAATCCGGGAAGATGTGGACGCGAAAAAAGACGCAGGGTTTGATACATCCATCACCGATATTTGGGCCAGAGCGTTGTCGCACCAATTCTTCGCCAATGACTCGCAGAAGGGTGCGGCCTTGACCTGGTCTACATTACAGCTGGCTGATGTGTTCACTTCTCATCAGATGCCAATGCCGATCGTGGTGATGGACGGAAGAACTCCCGGAAGCCAGATTATCAGTGGTAACTCCACTATTTTTGAGACCAACCCATGGGAACTCGGGTCGTGGGATCCTTCGATCTACGAGTTTTCGCAGGTGAAATATTTGGGTTCCGATGCGTCGAACGGCAATACCAACGGCTCGTGCTACGCCGGTTTTGATAATGCTGGTTTCATCATGGGCACTTCGTCGTCGTTGTTCAACCAGTTCATACTTCAAATCAACACCACCGACTTGCCCTCCAAAGTCACTGATGTCATCTCGGGTCTTTTGGAGGACTTGTCCACTAGAGAAGACGACATTGCAGCCTACAATCCAAATCCATTTTTCGATTCCGATATAGCTTCGGTCAAGTCGATCATCAATAACGAAACTTTGTTCTTGGTTGATGGTGGTGAGGATGGACAAAACGTTCCTCTCGCACCATTGATCCAGCCCGAAAGAAAAGTGGACGTCATTTTCGCCTACGACAACTCCGCAGACACCGACGAATACTGGCCAAACGGTACCTCTTTGGTCCAAACCTACAACAGACAGTTCTTGAAACAAGGAAACGGCACCATCTTCCCCTATGTTCCCGATGAAGCCACCTTCCGTAACTTGAACTTGACCGCAAAGCCCACATTTTTCGGGTGCGACGCCAAAAACTTAACCAGTATCGCCTCGCGCACCAACGGAACCAACAAGGAGAGTATCTACGATTCGCCTTTGATCGTGTACACCGCCAACAGACCATTCAGTTACTTCTCCAACACCTCGACCTTCAAATTGTCGTACGAAGAAAAAGAAAAATTGGGCATGATCGAAAACGGGTTCGAGACCGCCAGTAGACTTAACCACACGTTGGACCACGAATGGCCGGCTTGTGTTGGATGTGCCATCATCAGAAGAGAACAGGAAAGATTGGGAATCGAGCAGTCGGACCAGTGTAAGCAGTGTTTTGCAGCCTACTGTTGGAATGGTAAGTACGACAGCACCGACACTCCAGGTATCAATTTCACCGAAACCGGTCTTACCAACGGTCCCGAGAAAACAGGAAACAAGACCTCGCTGGCCAACTCCTTGGTTGTCGGAAGCTCCAACCTGCTTTACTTCACCCTTGGATACGCTTTGTTATTCACAGTTGTGTTTGGAGGAATCTCCTTTTAGTCTGTATACTTTAATTTATGCATTTGCAGCCATCAGAGCAATAAAATAGAAAGCTACAATAGCCAAGGCACGTAATAGTCTAGAAATTACAATAGCGAAGAAAGCTACAATAGCAAAGGCCGGAATAGTCTAGAGGTTTACAATAGCAAAGAAAGCTACAATAATCAAGGCCGGGATAGTCTAGAGGTTTACAATAGCAAAGAAAGCTACAATAACCAAGGCACGTAATAGTTGGTTACAATAGCCAAGGCGTAATATCAGTTGGTTTACAATAGGGCGTCACGTGCGCATTGTAGCGTCCCGATGCGGGAAATTTTGCAGCCACTCACCACTTAAATGAACGAAGGGTCGGGTTGGAAATCTTCAGATGTCTCTTTTATCAGCTGGGATAGTACCCGTCACGTTCCACAAGTCCTTGGCTAACCAGGGCAACGACTATAGATTGGTCATACTAAAAAATGGCCTTGTTACGTTGCTTGTATGCGATCCATCGCTCGACGCCGCCGCGTGTTCTCTCGCGGTAGCCGCAGGTTCCCACCGAGACCCGCCAGGCGAGCCAGGTCTAGCACACTTGTGCGAGCACATGCTATGTTCGGGAACCAAAGAGTTTCCTGGTTCAAGCTTTATGGACTACGTAAATGCCAACGGCGGAGGAGCCAACGCATTCACCACGGGCGAGCAAACGTGTTTCTACTTTGAAGCACCGGTCATCCAGGGCGAGTCTGCTCCCGAAATCGTTTTTGATCGTGCGTTGCGAAACTTCAGCACCTTCTTCAAAAGCCCCCTCTTCCGCACCGCGGCTCTCAGGAATGAAATAGCAGCAATCAGTAGTGAGCATGAATCGAACCTTGGGGATATCTCCAAGATATTTTATCACGGACTAAGAATTCTTGCCAACAAGCACCACCCCTTCCTGAGATTTTCGACCGGTAACTCACGCACTCTTTCTCCAACACCAAAGTGCAAATCCCAATTGGTGGCATATTTCAACGCGCACTTCGTGGCTGCAAATATGTCGTTGGTCATCAAAGGTCCTCAGTCACTAAACGCATTGCAAAAGCTAGCCACAGCCAACTTCACCGACATCAGGCACGCTGACACCAAGGAAAATGGCCCGAAAAAGAGATTCAGCCGCAGTTCCACTTCCAGTGGGTCCGATACCGCCAGCATTAAAACCAATCCGTTGGCCAGCATTTTGGAGTCGCTGTACATATACAACTGCAAGGCGTTTACTAGAAACGACTTACAAAAAATGCTCTTTATCAAAAATGACCAGCACTCGACTATCCATATTGTGTTTCCTTTGCCCAAATGCCAGCCACTCATCTACGATACTTGGTGCAACCTTATAGGCGACGAATCAAAAAACTCTCTAGCCGACTACCTCACCAATGAAAAAGACTATATCTCTAAAATAGTTGTCTTCACTCAAGACTTGTCCGTCAGTGACAAGGTATTGGTGATCGATTTTGATCTAACCGTACCCGGACTCAGAAACCTTAGCCAGCTTATGCTAACAATATTTGCATATCTCAAAAGCTTGACTAAACTTGGGGTGAGATTTCTCTCGCGATACATGTCGAACCTCCTAACTATCATGAAACAAAACTATTACCATCAAAACGTGCAGTATTCTTCCATGGATGAAGTTTTGGAGTTGGCCATGAAATTACACCAGCCTAGCTTGGGGCTTGAAAATCTACTCCGGGGATTTTCCGACGTAGAATTCGACTATAACAGCAAAAATGACTGGTATAACTTGGCCAAGGAATGTATTGGTGCGTCTGAAAGGGTATTTTCGATGAACAATTTCGTGGTTCTTATGGCACACTCGGATATCTCGGTGCTTAGACCGTTGACTGAAACCGAGCTATTGGTCGACCACTCCACAGTTTCGAGAGACGAGTACTATCATTTTGATTACCAGACATTGTACATAAATAGCTTGAAATGGTACCAGTTAGTTGAAGCTGACGATCTCAAGAGGACCATTATTAAGCACCCCAAACCCGAAAACCAGTTCAATTTCTTCACACATGATGAGCTAGAGCTGCTAATCCAGGAAGTATCTCTTGCACCTGCAACCGTTCAATTTCTGATGAGCAAAAACGCTATATCACTAAAGCCTACGTTGCTCGATTATTCAGATAAGCACGAAGTGTGGCTCAATCACCACCTAGACTCTAGCTTTATAGCGAAGGTGTACGCATCGTTCCAGCTTCATTTTTTGGACAGGAAACCCAATCCACATAATCATGTTTGCACCGAGCTTTTATGCGAATTGCTTGGCTTTGAGATTAGCGGGTGCTTTTATGGTGCCGAATTGGCTGGATTTTCTTGGGGAATACACCCTAACTTGGATAGAAACTCATCGGTAGCTGTAACTGTTAGTGGTTTTGCAAAGGGAATTTGCGATGTTGTTGCATTTGTTGTCAAGATAATCCACGACTACTTGAACGAGGGAATAACCAAGCTCAACTATAAATTGCTCAAGAGAGCAAGAGTAAAAATTAGAAGGGCCTACACCAATTTAACCCGGAGCAGTGGGATTATGCAAGGTATTGCGGGAACCATGTTGTTCCTCGAGGAAAACGTATGGGGTATTGAGGAAAGACTTGAGGCCCTTGAATATTTGGACGAAGAGTCTTTAAAGAGATTTACCAAAGAAGTTGCAAGCGGCCCAATGTACAGCGAGGTATTGGTGTCTGGGGATTGTAGCGAGGAGATGGCCCACCGTATCAGTGGTGCTGTTAGTGTTCTATATAAACACGCTGGACCATCACAATTGAACCTTGCTTCAAGCTACTTTTTGCAGCCAGGAAACTATTCGTATTCAACCAGAAATTTGAACAGAGAGGACCCGCTCAATACAGTCAGCTACTTTATCCAGCTAGGAGAAAGAAAAGACGTATATACGCGAAGTATGGGCGAGCTTATCTCGTATTTCTTGTCATCGCGAGCCACCTACGAGTTACGAACATCTAGACAATTGGGATACACGGTCTTGTGTAACACCGTACTCAACAGACAAACAATCGGTATTGGGTTCACTGTGATGAGCAGCGAATACAATGGGGTCAGAATAGTAGAGGAAATCGACGAGTTTCTAGGTGATATGGAACTGGTGTTGGCCAAAACGAGCGAGCAGGACTTTCGCACCCAAATTTTGCAGCCATTCCTAATTAGTACTGAGGAGCATGCGGATGGACGAGTCACTAACATGGCATACCATGTACCGCCAAGTGTCAGCAGTGGCAATTTTGACGCGGACTCGAAAGCGTACCGGATACATAAAAACGACTGGGTCAAGATTGTAGAAAAGACATATCGATTCGACAGCAAGGACGGCAATGACGAAATCGACAAGAGCTGGATACAGAGTATTTCCAAAAAGGATATGAGTAGGGCTTACGCCCGTCTTGTATCAGCAACGTCAGCCACGCGGTCCTCTCTTGCGATTATAGTAGATTCCGCCATGGACAAGCTCTCGAGGCACCAACAAATAGCAAGCCAGCTCCGTGCCTACCTATCTCAACAGGGCATCGACGAGCCCACAATTGCAAAAACACTACAAAAATGTGGCGGAGACCCCACTGCCATGCATTTGCAAATGTTGAAGCAGTCACATAAGTGGAAGTATGTTACTGCATCGTGCAAGGTAGCTGTAGGTAGCACGTTTAAGCGAACGGGACACTCGAAGTCGAGGTCGGTCATAGAGAGAAGAGTGCTATCTCGTCCTTCAGAGCTACATCTGACCGCCAGAATAGTTCGCAGATAGTAGAACGTGCCATTAATGCATGCTATTTCCGATGCCATTTCCAATGCCAGTGGACTAAGAAAATTCGCGATTCATTTTCTACTGAATTTTTGGGTGCGTGAAGAATATATAACAGAATATATAACCTATATTTCAAACAGATGGCTGAGCCAGTTGTTGTATCGCTCGAAGAACTACAAAAGGGATTGTCCGGCGAAACCCTCACCGAGGCGTTCGGTCCTGACTCGTTGGGGTTGATTCTCGTCAACCAACTTCCGGCAAAGTACCAATCCCTCCGCATGAAGGTGTTGAAGAGCATCTCCACCGTGGCCCACTTGGAGCCCGACGTGTTGAAGACGCTCGAGTGCGAAGAATCCACGTGGCTCACCGGCTGGTCTTGCGGGCGCGAAGTCTT
The DNA here is from genome assembly GCA_030705105.1 of Suhomyces sp. yHKS641. NCBI lineage: Eukaryota > Fungi > Ascomycota > Pichiomycetes > Serinales > Debaryomycetaceae > Suhomyces > Suhomyces sp. yHKS641. Next base: position 54,812 of record JANIWR010000014.1, on the reverse strand, counting down.
GGCCAGCACAGGACAGCCCGACCGCAACAAGGGATCGTATTACCTCAACTGTGCTTTCTACAAGGACGATCTGCTCGAGGGCCCTAGCGACGAGCTCTGTGCCAAATTCGCACACCACAAGACATATACATCGCCCAATATCTGGCCGCCGCAGAACGCTGCCGGTCTCGAGACGTTTAAAGAGGATGCAAAGGAACTTGTCAGGTTGATCATCGACGTAGCCTCGCTAGTGGCCACCAACTGTGACCTGCTTATGCGCAGCCAACACGTCTACGACCTGGACTACTTGCACACCATGGTCAAAAACAGTACGTGCACCAAGGCGCGCATGCTCCACTATTTTCCCACCGCGGGCGATGCCGCCAACCACGACGACTGGTGCGGTGAGCATTTAGACCACTCGTGCATCACGGGGCTTACGTCTGCGCTCTACCTTGACGAGTCTCAAGGCTTGCACCATCATCTAGACAAGTCACCCGACCCCAGTGCCGGTATCTATATCAAAGACCGCCATGGCCAAGTCCACCACGTCAACATCCCGGCAGACTGTTTGGCGTTCCAGACAGGCTCTGCTCTCGAGGAGGTGACTCGCCATAACTTTAAGGCGGTCCCTCACTACGTCAAGGGCGCGCGCGCCGCCAATATAGCGAGAAATACTTTGGCGGTGTTTTGCCAGCCCGACTTGGACCAAATGGTCAACGACACAGAGAACTTTGCCGCCTTTTCAAACAGAATACTCCAGTCCAACCACAAGCCAGACAGTAGCAATTAACTCTATATACTTAATTATATACTGGTACCTTGTCTGTAGCATATCACGTGACACGATCGCATCTAGATCATCGCCAGCACAGTCAGAACTCTATGGACGGTGTCTCTGCCAACGGATTAGCCACCAATGTTGACGAGATGATACGACTGTCGCATGAACCAAATCAAGTAAATCCAGACCAAGATGCCTCGCGCAGACAAACTCTCGTGCTGCTTCTGGACCAGCCTGACCAAGCAATGACAGATTCACCAGACTCGGAAGACGATGAAGAATTCTATACACCGGGATCGCAAGAGTTGCTCGATGCCAGAATTGATATTCTAAAGTACTCACTCAAAGCAGCCGCCGCCAGAAACCAGGCACAAATGGACCACTACAAGACCCAGAGCACCGAGAAAACGCTCAAGTTTCGCCGGGGAGTTGGCCAAAAGTTGGCGGAATACGACCTCTATGGTACACAGTTGATCCCTGGAAATACCAGAGCACCTTCATCCATAAGGTTTTCCAGCAGTGGCTCTGAGATGGCTGTCGGTTCATGGAATGGTTCCATCTACATATTGGACCTGCAAAACCTCTCTACAACACAAACTTATTCGGGGTATCACAGTGAAAAAGTGTGCTTGGACTGGCACCAAGACTTATTGGTGAGCGGAGGAAACGAAGGGACGCTTAATCTCTGGGCCACTAAAGACCATAAACCGATGTTGTCTATCAAAAATGCCCATGACCACAGAATAGCCAAGGCCTTGATACATCCCTCCGGACGGTATCTAGCAACCACCTCATTTGACCAAACATGGAAGCTCTGGGACCCCGAGAAGTCGAAATCGGCGTTGCTTCAGCAAGAAGGCCATTCCAAAGAAGTGTTTGCTGGGGCGTTCCACCCCGATGGAAGTCTTTTCACATCAGGAGGTCTTGATGGAATAGTTCATGTATGGGACCTCAGATCAGGAAAATCGATTGCTACGTTTGACAAGCATATACTGGGCGTATACAGCATCAACTGGTCTCCCAATGGCTACGAGTTTGCTTCTGCCAGTGGAGACTGTTCTGTGAAAATATGGGATTTGAGGAATGTTAGGAACGGCGAGCTCTTTTCCATTCCAGCCCACTCAAAACTTGTCCTGGAAGTCCGTTTCTTCCAGGGAAATGCCCTCACCTTGGCCAAAGACTTGGAGGGTAACACTTCAGGCACATTTCTTACTACTTCCTCGTACGATGGAACCGTTTGTATTTGGTCTGCAGACAATTGGGTTAAATTAAAGACCCTCAAGGGCCATACCGACAAAGTGATGGCGTGTGATATTTCTCCGGACGGTACTCACATTGCCAGCACCGGATGGGATCGTACAGTCAAGCTTTGGCTGACAACTAATTAATACATGTCACTGACAAGTAAAACCACATATTAATATCTAAGACCAAATTACGATCCCACGGTATAACCTAACACTAATGGAGCTTTTGATTGTATTATTTGAAAATCCAATATGTCATTGATAGATGCACCCTTTGCTCGTGCCATAAAGTTATTCCAGAGGTATAACAGCTATAACTAAAATTATAAATGTATAATTTCTTATCGAAACTTAATTTAGCTAAGAAATGCAATGGTTCAGCCAATCTTCAGATATTTCGGTTGCAGACTAAGTATAAAACACTGATTAATAAATTTAAAGTTTTTCCTGGCTATTATGATCAGCCTCTATGATATATAGCTAACTACTTCATCAATTAAAAATGCCCATTATCAATGAATGATGTATAAATGGAAGAGGCTCGATGCCAATGAGAGTTGGTAATGCCTTGATGAGTAATAAGGCAATAAACAAATAATGAATACACACATATGTCATAGTACATCTTCACCTTCCATGGATGCTGATGTTTGTTTGCACCCAATCACTCTATGGTATCAACCACCGTTATCTTCCGCAACGTACTAAAATTTCACACAATTACCACATATTCACCAGAATGTCACCATGACCCCATTTAACATAATTGCTTCTTTCATATCTCCTCCATTGTTTCATTTGCCTATGTAGGTGCTCCCTCCACTCCTCTCTTTATTGTTTCATTTGGTGCTCCTTTTGGCTCGCGCGACTCACGTTTTCGAACTCGTAAAATAAAACTAAGCACGCTTGACAGGTTGCTGTAAGAAGTGTAACTGGCATGGACTTACTCAAGATCTTGGACGGGACTCCCGAGCCGCCTGTGATAGACTTGCAGCTCGAACGCACCAATGACTCCGGCGATTATCAGTTGGCCACTCCAATGTACGAGTTTCAAAAAGAGCTCACCGACCAGATCGTGTCGCTCCACTATCCAGATATCCTCAAGTATTGTGAAACCAACGATACCAAGGCGCTTATCGTCAAGTCCTTGGAGATCTGTATCAACAACTGCATGCTCGTAAGCAGCCACCCGTACCTTCTTATCAACCACTACATGCCCAAAAACCTCTTGATGAAGGATATGCCCAATAAGTTGGCCGAGACCAGCGGGAAATTCAATGTGCTTCGGGACTTGATCAATGTGTTTATCCTGAGCAGCTCCACAGCCCAAAGTAGCAGAAATCCTAATAAAAGCATCGGAATTGTCATGAAGAACGATGTTCGGTTTTTTGACCTAGTGGAGGCATTACTCGTGGGGTGCCATGGAAATAAGTGTATCAAGAGATACGTGGGACAAAACGTCCAGCGAGAGTCCAAAAAGTCTTCTGGAAGCAAGGAAAGTAAAGGAAAAAATAGTAATAACACCAATGGTAACTCGACTGGCGAGTCTTCCAGAAGAAGAAACACCAAAGCTCAACAGCCACTTACCACAATACACTTGTTGCCGTGTGATGGAGAGCTTAAACGAGACGAGAAGACGCTCCTGTCAACAAAGTTGGACGCCTTGGTGATTTTTGACAGCTATGTCGATGTTTCAAGTGATTTTGTAACAGAATTAAGAACTCAAAACCGGGACGACCAGGCCATTCTCATCAGATTGATACCGGTCAACACTATCGAACATTGTAAAGCCTACTATGAAAAAGAATCCGAAAACAAAGACTACTTGTACAAGCTCATCTCCTCCATCGTGTGTTCTCGAGAGTTTATAGGCAATTTGTCTCCAGATATCTTCCCCATCTATAACCAAAAACTCACGTATCTTGGCCCTAAGTTCTTCAACCAGCTTTGGTCGAGAAAATCCGCCTATCCTTCGTGGCCTCTTCCAGAACTTCCTGAAATCCTCGAGTATAGCGCTAGCGACGTTGAAAGATCGCTATTAACAGAAGTCCACTTCCATTATACTCCTTACGATTCCACCGAACCAGGCGATTATGAAAAGCCTGGCGAGCTGAAAAAGAGATCGTACTACGAAATGAAACGTTTGGAGCTGGACTACGCCGCCAACCCTTTGAAAAACGACTACAACGACTTGGTGGGAGTATATTCCAACACCCCAAACTCGTCCAAAAGTGACAAAATACTTACTCATAGGCTTATTATGAGACTCAATAATATGTTTCTTGACTTGAAACAGGTCAGTGATGAAAATGCCAGCTATATTAAGCTCACGTCACGTTCTCACAAGATAGGCAGAGAGACTGATCTCAACAAGCTCAAGCATATTCTCGATGATGTGGACCACACAGAAACCCGCATCTCCATAGCAAACAAGCTATATGAAAAGAAGACGGCTGAAATTGAAAAAATCCACCAGGAAACAAAAGAGACCAAAGATAAAATCAAGAACTTTGTAGAAGAAACTAGCCTTGAGGGAGAAGCGAAAACCTATTACAAGAACCAAGTGGAGATCTGGCAATTGCAGTCTGAAATAAAGGCATATTTACAGCGAATCAAGTCCAAGAACGAGGAAAAGAATTATATGCACAGAGAGTATGAAAACAGTTTAAAGTCCATACAAGAGTCAAAATCGCAGATTACAGCTACGGAACTCAGCATTGCACAAGAATCAGAAAAAACCGACCAGGCGTTTGCTGATGAACAGAAAGCTACAACGGAATTTTTGGCTGAAAAACAGGCGCTTGAAGATAAATTAAACGAAGAAAAGACTAAAAACGAAGCATTGAAGGCCAAGCTCAGCTCCAGTCTTAGATTCTTAAAGGATACTTCACACCTCAAGAAAAGAAAGGGACGTGCATTTACTCCCTCCAAAGGATCATAGTAAATATATTGGCATTTCGGACCTCACGGCGTCCAATATCAACACGTTATTTATGGGACTCTCCTTTTTGCTTAAAAACTGGATCACATCCTGCGCTAAAGCGCCTCCAAGCACCGCGGCGACTGGCGAATACTCGGTAAATGCCTGGTTGGAAAACATCTCAACATACTCGTCGGTGATAGTGGTTTCTGGAATACCAAACTGCTGACATACATCGGTCCCTTTAGCTTTAAGTTCATCTTTGTTCACAACATCTTCAGGGTCTTCCGGACTATCAAAGTCAAACAATGCAAAGATTAATGGAAAAGATGCCGATAACCGTTTCAACTGTCTTCTTCCAAGCTGTTTAGGCAACTCCTTCGACTCAAATATCTGGCTCACGGGTATAAAACTGTCCAAAATAGTCAATGTCTCTTTGTTGGTTTCCTTATTGTATTCCACACTGGTGATGGTTTTGCATCTATTTATCTTGGTGCCGGCCTCTCTTCTTTGATTTCCAGCATCCTTCTCGGGACTGGAGTAGTGTTCGATCAAATCGGTGATTATATAGCCAAACATCCCATGTAATCCTGAGATGTATAGCGGAATGTTCAAGGCTCTGGTATGGGTGTTTAATGTAAGAAACTGGGACTTGGAAAGTTCTGTCCCTATTATCAAATCAAAGTTTTTGAAGTATGAAGGATCCTCGAAAATCTGGTCGAGTGGTGTAGTATTGATTTGCAAATTCACTCTGCTATTCAACTCTTTTATCTGGGGAAGTATAAGCGGCAACTTGAGTTGGCCCACAATGTCGGAAGAATTGGGCAAAAAGAACTGGGATGCAAAGTCTTCTTCCTTGACTTTGGAACTGTCTAGCAATTCTATGGAATTTAGTCCTCCAAGCACCAAATTCTTGACTATTTCTGTGCCGAGGCCTCCAACATTGATGATTAATACTTTGGCAGATCTGAGTCGAAGTTGGGTTGCCATTCCCCATAACCGGATCTGTCTATCATACAAGGCAATTTCATCTGAGGTTAGTAGACTTAGACTATAGGTAAGAAGAACACTACATACCTGCTGTAAGGGACTCCGTCATCTTGCTTGTGGTTTACTAAAGCAACTACCGAACTTTTCAATGAGATATATGTACTGCATATAAGACACATATCTTTGACCCGAAGATTGAAACGAATTGTAGCTTACTTCTGATAGAGTATTAGAAGTAGAAAACTAAGCTTGAAGAGTTTCATCAGTTATCTTATTGTGGTTGGTAATTTCGTTTGTCATTTATTCTATTTACATAACTTCCTCTTCCATGGGCCACCAGTCGGGCTTGAATACCTTGACACCCACCTCTTTTACTCCAGAATCCAAACAAGGCACCTGGATTTTGTATAGCTGAGTTCTCTCTATCTCAGACAAACCTATTAATATAAAGCCCATGTTGTCTTGGATCGAAAGAAGCTTTCCGGCAGTGCTTTTTCTCTTTCTTATAGGTTTCGAGCTTCCAAATGGAGACGCCGATACAGCATGCTCTGGCTTCGGCTCTTCCTCCACATCCACCTCCTCAAGAGGGGTCACATTCAATTTGGTGATGGTGGAACCGTTGATGTGTTTGATGTGGTTAAGCACAGAATCTGAAGGATTGAGAGTGATCTGGTCCAAGTTGACTGTCAGCTCAATATCGAAAAACTGCACAGGAACAATTCTCTTTCTTATTATTCCGTTATTGAACGTTCTGATGGTCAATTCCTGGCCCACGTAACACCCTTTATCAAGAGAAAGGCCATTCACGTAGTCCAAGTTGCACTCAAACGGCAATAAAGCAGTATCGGGAGGTGCATCTTGGGTTTCAAACAACCCGTTGACGAACCGTCTCTGTTTGATTACTTCTTCAGATACGAGTGAGAACGGAAACTGAGACTTGAATGATTCAGAAAACAAGTTGTTGATGTCAATAGACTCGCCTGATTCGCAAGATTCAGATCTCTTTATGGGGATATCAGTCAAGATCTTGATTCCAAAGTTGGGGATTCGGTTATCGACTGCAAACCCAACTATGTGGTCTACAATGCTAGTATTGAATAATTTGCCGCTTTTGACAAACTCAGTGGATACTTCAAGTGCTTCTTGGGGGTTCGAGCTTTGAAACTCCGTCTGCAAGTTGTCGATCCACTCATCGAACTCTATGGTGTCATTGTAGTAATAGTACGAGTGGAGCAGCTCCTGCTTCTTAATCTTGACTTTGGCACTCAATTTGTGGATCTTTAAAAGCGACAAAAGCTTGCTGCCAAACGCTTCGTCTATCTCTACCAAAATGTTGGGATCTTTTAAACTCGACTCGAATTTGTCATTATGATTATGAAACGGATTGGCATATAGGAAACAATCGTTGACTACTCTACCTTTGGAGTTCAAAAACATGGAACTGATCCCATCTCTTCTGATCTGGATCTCGTTGTCGGGATCATATATGTCTTCATGCATCAACCCCCAATTCTCGTGGGGATTTATGATGTTCACCAAGTTGGCGTGCCTGTTCTCAGCATCACTAATAGTGTGCTGCTTCTTCTTGATGGTATTGGGTAAAAGCCGGGATGTAATGAGTCCATTCAAGAACTTGGACGCGTCTTGTCCTTTGATCTGTATAAGAGACTTCGACAAGGGCGCTATGCCCGCTATCGGTATCTTCATCTCACTGATTAATGCTTCTAGTTGAATCTACGGAATTTGTGCGTTGCAACAATTGGATCGCGCACGATTTGCACCCAACTCAAGGTAATCAGTGAATAATATAAATGAATAAATAATCAGCTATAAACTTTGTCTTAGGTTTTATTGGAACTGAGAGGTGTCTATGGCACGGCCGACAAGTCTTTTGTCCTTTTTTGTATGTTCGTCATCAACAAAACGGTCCGGGCTCAATTTCTCCCTGATGCGCTCAGAAAGTGACATTTTTTGATTCAAGTCCTGAAGATTGACCGAACTTTGAGTTCTCGAGGCGACTCGAGAGTGTAAGCTGGAGCTGCTGTTCAAGAAGGACTGGTTACGTGAGATGGCATTGGACCGTAAGTCCAACTCGCCAAAGTCAAAGTACCCGTATCCGCCTAGCAAATCGTACGATTCTCTCGCACGGTCTATAGAGTCTGACCGGTTGCGATCCATACTCACACTGGTGCGGATAATGTCTCCATCCTTCTCGGTGGGATAAACTTTGTGCTTATTCACCACCAAGTCAATAGGATGCCTTTGGGACGGAATGTTTTCGACATGCTTCAATTCCTGTTCTATTCTCAAGCGCTTCAACTCTTCTTTTCTCAGCTTGGAATCGTTCATTTCGAGGAAGAAGTTGGACTTGCTCTTGAGGATCTTTCTCCAGTCATCCACCACCCTCTTGAACGTATCCAAAAACCGCTCTGTTTGTCTGAACTTGGACGAAACAGTGATCATCACTTTATCGGCATGGACAATGTAGCCAATTCCAAGGCCCTGGTCGGCGGCAGGGACAATTCCAAAGAGTTTAATGGCCTGGTTTCCGCAGTTGGAAATCAATAGTTCGGGATTAAGGAGTCGTTCAATCACCGGGTTCAGTAATAATGGAACTGTGCCACTCAGATACGGAATGGGTTCCAAGTCGGGGTTGAGTTTGTTTAAGTAGTCAACCGCTTCGGAGCTTCTCAATACCTCTACAAGCGCAGAAAAGTGCCGCTCGAATCCCTTACCGTTCATAGCATCAATGTACTGTGCGGTATGGGCTCTACAGCACTTATTGAACCAGTCCCATTTGTCCTGGTCATTTGAGTTGGTGATAAAGAGCTTGGCCAATTTGAAGATCTCCTCGTTCTGGACTGCTACCAACTCCGTACGTGCATCCCTAAACTTTCTCGTAGTAATGGGCTCAAGCGTATTGACCATTTTTCCATACAATGAATAGTTGGCGATCTGGAAACATACCTGGAGCATTGAGTCGATCGACATGCCAAAGTTCTTGACAAGATGAGTATCGAGTTTGAGGTTGAGCACCTTAAACTCATGCTGATTAATGATATCGGCCAATCTTGTTTCAGACAAATGGATAATGTTCTGAAGCTCGTTGGATTTTCTAAACTTCAACTCTACTGGTTCAGGTTTCTTCTCAGAGTCTCTAGAAGATACAAATGTGATGTTCTGATCAAACAAAGTGTACTCAGAACCATTAATATTCTTGGCTAGTTTAAGGATCAGATCAGCATAGATGTCACTGACAAACCGAAGAATGGCGGTAGAGTCCATTGACGTCGATTCCCAGACTACTCCAGCACAAGAATTTTTGGTCACAAGCAACTGCAATTTGTCGTACCATCTTGAAGTACATGAACCTGACTGAATGGTCGTTTGAGGAAGTAAAGTTGAAGAGCCATGCGAGATAATTGAAGTCTTTTCCTGGTCACTAGTAGGACTGTTTGGATCCAAAATAACTACAAATAACCCGTTGTCAATGGTTTCAAGTGTTTCAGCACTGGACTTGCTAAGCTCCAACCGAGCTAATCTCCAGTCTTGGATAGACTGCGTGGTAATGGAGCCCACAGAGTTGTTGATAGACTCAATTCTGTCTACCTGAGACGACGTTTCGTACAAGTTCTCAAGTATAATACTGAGCTCGTTATCATTGAACCAAATCTGGTGCTTTGAACCGGATTCACCGTCATAAGGCGTCAAGACCTCCAACTTGTAGTACTGATTATTACTAATAACTATAATATGTCTTGAATCGTTATAATCCTTGCATTTTTTTATGGTGATACTGTTCTTATCATTTGAGTCTAGTCTTGGAACTCGCGAGGTCCCAAACAAGTTCTTGTAGCAGTTCATGGTGAGCGGATTGTTGTTCTTGGGGGTTCTGTCGGGCTTCAAGGTTTCATTTCTAAGACTCACGATGAACTTAAGCGACGAATTGATGAGATTGGCGGCTCTTTGCGATTGGTTGGGCGGGTTCAATGTCTTAGAATATGGATCATCTTCAAGCACCAAGTACGGGTTCCGGGGTAAGAGATGGCCCCGAAGTTCGCCATAAATGCCAGGGTTTGTTTCGTCGTTGATAAAGTTAAGGTAGGAAGTGTTTGCAGCATCTTTGGAAGCAGCAACCAAGTGTGACTGTATGAGATTAATATGCTTATTATTGATGAATTCCGAGGATTCTTGCAAGAGCTCGGAGTACTCATCAGCGCTCAATAGAGGCTTCAATGAGCTCAAAACTTGCTTGGCCGTGGCCACAAGTGGAGGCACGGGCAACTTGGGAAGCGACTCCTCGAATTCATACGTATAAGTCATGATGATAGCTAGTGTGGTGAATCTACTGGTTAATCGAACTCATATGTGGAGATATTGTGGGGTTGGTCGTGCGCGTGTCGACCGGAGAGGTACTAATTCTCGGCTTTAAATGACACTAGCTTTACGAATAATCTACCAGTTATGAGCCAGAAACAGCTCCACGATCATACCTCTCGCGAAAACACGTTGTTTGCTTTGGCAAAAAAAGAATTCCGATACCGGGAGTCGAACCCGGGTCTGCTCGGTGAAAGCGAACCGTGCTAGCCGTTACACTATATCGGAGTGTATGGAAAAATTATTCGGGGTTTTTCAACACATCGTGCCGGACTGAACGGCTTAGAATATAGCGGCTTTAAGATACGCGAAGTTCGATAAGTTCAATGTTTTGGGAATCGTCTAGTATAATTAGAAAACACTGAAATTGAAGTAGGAAGATTAACTTCTTCCAATTGACTGATGAACAAGATATAGAGAGGAATTAGCAGCCCTGACAGCTGTTGTGGACGAGGCTGTTCGACGGATAAACTAATTCTAAAAGTTAAGTTTGACACAATGAAATTTGTAGTTTTTTCTAGTTTTGCTCCCAAAATCGTTTAAATTATTGATTTGCTTCCGAGAGGTTCAAATTAGATGCAGCGTTTCCTAATATAAGAAGTAATTACGAAACTAACTCTTAACACGCGCTAACACGCACTAATACCGAAACTCAGAACGTGCACAGAGAGCACGCTTTCTACACTTCTCATATAATTTCGTTGGTATTAGGCTACAGAGACGGCTTATATTTTGATGAGGCTGGCGCGACCAGAGGCTGATTGCATGCTTGCTACCTTGTGGGCCAATTTTGTCAATTTATTCTTTTGGGCAATTCTTTTGTTCTGTCAAGCGAAGATCATCCAATCCGTCACCAAATCCAATATATCCCACTTCAATACATCTACGTAGTTTTGCATTATCCCGTTTCTTGACGAGACTCCTCCCCCCCCCGTGGCCTACAAAACGCCAATTATATTTTCGCCCGTTTGTTCTACGCGATGCATCTTTTTGTTGTTGCGTCAAATCCCGACTATAATGGTTTTTTTCGGCTAAATCTAAAATGTAATTAGATCGGGTTGCTTAACCAGGGGGACGTAATTAGGTATCGGGAGCGCTGTAAAGACATAAATCGGTGCCCGATTCGAGGATTCGTATCGGCAGCCCTGATACATGTCCGTGTAATATATGTGAATGTTGGAATTGCTAATTTCTAGCAATTAATTCAATTGTTATCGGCTGGCTTTGATCGAATTTCACCCGAACCCCGTTGAAATTTGCAAGACATGGTCTCTTTACCGGAAATCACTTATAAATACCATGAATTGCTTTGTGAATTTTAATGAATAATTGTAGTTCAAGTGGTTAATGAAGTTCACTACTACTTTATTGTTGAATCTTGGCCTTTCTTTGGCATCGTCTCCAATAGGCAGCTATGCTCCAGTTGAGGCCGACTGTCCGTCAGGCTCATTGACCAGGGTTGCCAACAGTCTATCGCTGGAAGAAGAGGACTGGATTCAAGGGCGTAACAGTGTCACGAACGACAACTTGGTCACCTTCTTGGAACAATGTAAAATGACCGACTTCGATGCAGCCGACTTTATTCATAATAAAGCCAAAAAAGCCATCACCATTGGTATTGCGTTTTCCGGAGGTGGTTACAGAGCCATGTTGTCGGGAGCCGGTCAATTGTCTGCGTTGGACAGCAGAACTGATGGTGCAAACGACCACGGTTTGGGAGGATTATTACAAGCCTCCACATACTTGGTGGGTCTTTCGGGAGGAAGTTGGTTGGTGGGTTCAGTTGCCATGAACGATTTCACTAGTATTCAAGATATCGTTCGTGATAATCAAATCTGGGATTTGACGTATTCGATTGTCAACTACGGGGGTTTTGATCCTGCCGCAAGTCTCTTGTACTACACTGGAATCAATCTGGATGTGGTTGCAAAAAGATTGGCAGGGTTTGAAACCTCCATCACCGATATTTGGGGAAGAGCATTGTCGCACCAATTCTTCCCTGAAAACACCGATTATGGTACGGGAATAGCCTTCTCTTCATTACAGCAGTCTGATGTTTTCACATCCCATCAAATGCCAATGCCAATTGTGGTGATGGACGGAAGAACACCAGGAACCGTGATTCTCAATGGTAATTCTACTATTTTCGAGACTAACCCATGGGAACTAGGCTCGTGGGATCCTTCGGTTTACCAGTTTACCCAGCTCAAATATTTGGGTACCTCTGTCAATAACGGTCAGCCTACCGGTTCGTGTTACAATGGTTACGATAATGCTGGTTTTATTATGGGTACCTCATCGTCCTTGTTCAACCAGTTCGTTCTTAAGATCAACACCATAGGCTTGCCCCCATTAGTCAGCGCCGCCATAGCCACTCTCTTGGAGGGTTTGTCGGTTACAGATCAAGACATTGCAGATTACAAACCAAATCCATTCTACGGTTCTACTATTGCTGGGGTTCAGGAGATCACTGAGAGCGACACTTTGTTCTTGGTTGATGGTGGCGAAGATGGAGAAAACATTCCTATCGCACCATTGATTCAACCAGAAAGACAAGTGGATATCATTTTCGCTTACGACAATTCAGCAGACACCGATGCTCATTGGCCAAACGGTACCTCTTTGATCGAAACCTACGAAAGACAGTTTTTACAACAAGGAAATGGCACTATATTCCCATATGTTCCCGATGCAGCTACGTTCCTCAACTTGAACTTGACCGCAAGGCCCGCCTTTTTTGGGTGTGACGTCAACAACTTAACCAGTATCGCCGCACGTACAAACGGAACCTACCAGAAAAGTATCTACGACTCACCTTTGGTCGTGTATACTGCCAACAGACCTTTCAGTTACTCCTCCAATACCTCGACCTTCCAATTGTGCTACGACGAGGAAGAAAAATTGAGTATGATCCAGAACGGGTTCGAGATTGCCAGTAGACTCAACAATACATTGGACCGAGAATGGCCTGCTTGTGTTGGATGTGCCATCATCAGAAGAGAGCAGGAAAGATTGGGAATTGAGCAATCGGACCAATGTAAGAAATGCTTTGAAACCTACTGTTGGAACGGTGAACTCGACAGCAGTGAATAACCAGGTGACAATTTCACCGATACTGGTATCAGCGATTGAACCGAAGATACACCAACCTAGAGATCCCTGGTCGGCCCTCTTGAAATCAGAGACACCGACCTGCTTGTTTGGAGGAGTCTCCTTTTAGTTCCCTACACTTCAATTTTATGTAATTTTATTTATTTGCAGCCATTAGCGCTAATTCGGAGCCTTGTTCGAGCAAAACCACAATAATAGTAGCGACAAATTAGCGACAATACGAGCCGAGGCACATAACGCATTAGTCTTGTTGTACTATGCAAGCAGGTTTCCACAATAACGATGATCGCGGGGTGAGCCGTGCACGTGTCGACCGGAGTGGTATTAATTCTCGGCTTTAGACGATATTTGCTTGACGAATAATCTGCCAGTTATGAGCCAGAGATAGCACCACGATCGTTACCTCCTGCGACAACACGTTGTTTGCTTGGTTAGCAAAAAAGAATTTCGATACCGGGAGTCAAACCCGGGTCTGCTCGGTGAAAGCGAAACGTGCTAGCCGTTACACTATATCGGAGTGCATAGAAAAATTTTCAACACATCGTGCCGATTGGACAGCGTTAGTTTATTAGGAAATTCATGGAACTAGTTTACTGAGCCGGGTCAATTTTCGGAAACAGGTTTTGTCAGTTCATTAGTGCATTTGCTATTCAAAACTCACTCAATTTCATATTCCTCTGGAACTATTAGAACTTTTCTCAAACTTCCTGGGTACATGTTTTTTTTTTTATTTCATTTCACATTAAGTTATGCACCCCTTCCTAAATCGATGTATTTGGTATTTTCCGACACGGATAATAGGATTCTACATCTCATATTCTGTCAAAAAGATATTCTTCTTCCTCTAAAAATTAAAAGATATAACTTAAAAATTATTTTGCGGGCCAGATCGGATTAGCTGATGACAAGCTGCAACACTAGACATGCGAAAGCTTAAACTTCCAAGCGCCAACCTAAACCTTATTCACCTAAAAAGTCAATTTATTTTAAGAGTATGGCTTCTTATATGTCATGCAACGCAATAGGCTAAATCTAGTATAATTGAAACCGATAAAGACTAGCGCATTTTTGCATGTCATGGCTGAGAACTTGAATGCATATCTCAACGGCCAGGATACGCTTTGCTTTGTAATGCGCAAGGTGGGCTTTTCCGATCGGCATTAGAACCAGAATATTTTGTCTGTCGATTTGTGGCTTAGTGTATGAAATTCAAATATATTTCATTTGAAGAGTTTATTTTTTTGCACCCAATGATTTTTTCAGAATGCCGTAGAGGGCTGAAACACCGTTGCGGCAACAGACAACAGACAACCGACAGCAGACAACCGACTTAACCATAAAATTGCAGCCGTAAGGCGTTTGCCTTTCTTTGGCAGATCAATTAAAAAAGTAGCGTTGGAATAGACTCCTGGAACTTTCTTTAAGGTGGCTGCTTTCTGTTAAAAATGAATACATTGAAATTGTGGTCATATGATATGTCACATAGTGCGATTATGGTCGAACAGTAAGTGATATAGGATGAAATAGCTCAACTCTTCATTTAATAAGACAAAGAATTACCAAAAGAGTGGGCCAACACTTAAATTGCTCAAGGCTGAAAATGAAGTGTCGTGAGATAACTATTGCGAAGAAGGTATAACTTGGAATAAAAATCGTAGAGAGAAATGTGGTTCTGAAGTAATTTCGTCCTTCGACAATATTCCACTCACCACAAAGTTTGTCAACTGGGGCAAGATAATTTCCTACTCAATCTCAGTGACCCTAATATACAACTCAGACATTCCAATTACTAGGCAAATAGTTACACTATAGAACTCTACGTGACCTAGATAGACGTAAAATACTAATAGACTATCTTGCTGGTATACTATCGAGAGAGTGTCAAACGTTTAGCTTCTTGACTACACAAGCAGCCGCTCAAAATGTAGCTGCTCCGCAACTTTCTATTTCAACAATAAGGGCTCTGTGGCCGAGTGGTTAAGGCGATAGACTCAAGTTCTATTATCGTAAAGATGCACGCGTTCGAACCGCGTCGGAGTCATTATTT
Organism: Suhomyces sp. yHKS641; assembly: GCA_030705105.1. Classification (NCBI taxonomy): domain Eukaryota; kingdom Fungi; phylum Ascomycota; class Pichiomycetes; order Serinales; family Debaryomycetaceae; genus Suhomyces; species Suhomyces sp. yHKS641. The sequence goes on along the minus strand of JANIWR010000014.1, from coordinate 39,357 downwards.
TTCTTTTTGCTTCTCTTAGCCCAGCCAACTCTACAACTCATCAAGTCAAGTATTTTGATCTGTTTGATTCATCGCCATCATTTACTTATCTCCACTTCGTAATTGTACTCTCAATAATTTTTATATACCTACTTCAACATCTTGTTGTTTCCACACATCGCTCAGTTCGCACAAATCCGTTGCCACTTTGCGTGCCAAAAAATGGTTCCAACACCGAGAACAACCAAGAATAGACTCTCGAAGAACAGGCTTTCATAGTATACAACTAGAGAGTTTAACTATACCAATTATTCCACCGAAACACATATCATATAGCTATGAGTGGTATTGCATTAAAATTAACCTCGCTTTTGGTCAGAACCGTGGCGAAGCCGTTCGCGAACACGATAAAGGCTCAAGCCAAGGAACACGAACTCTTCAGAAACGGATGCATTCGTATTGCCCAGACGGTGCATAGTACAGACTTGCGATTGAGGATGTCGTTATTGGGAGAGAAAAAGATAAAAATCCGACCATTGAACGATAAAAAAGCCGTAGATATGGGAGCTACATTTATATCAGAATTGTTCATTTTTGGCGTTGCCGGCTCCTTAATATTTTACGAAAGTTATAGAAGTAGAAAAAAGGCCAGTGACCAGCATGATGCTTTGGCGGACGATATATCGATATTACAGGGTGAGATCGAGTATTTAAAGGGTAAGTTGGGCGCCTTGAATATCAAGTTGGATGACTATAAGGTTCCTGATGGCGTCAAGCCCAAGTACGTCAAGATTGACAAGCTTGGCGGCACAAGTAGCTCTCAAACAGGATCGGTCAGTACGTCATCTGCAACTTCCCCTCCTGCAGCATCGTCACCTACCACCACTGCACCCAGCGCGGAATCTCCCATAACATCATCCACGCCACCGCCATCTGCAGCCCCAGCATAAAACCAGAGACAACATCACTGTAAATAGACTACACCAGACTAACGATACAATGTATTATAATAAACAAATATAGTACAGTGGCAAAAATACCACCGGCTACTCGAGCGAGGAGCCGCAGAAAACCGACGGACGATAAACAGAACCGTGGATATGAAAAGAGGGTTGTCGCCCTTACTTTTGCTTCTTTTTCTCTACCTTCAACAACAAAGCTTTATTGATATGTGGCAAGACACCACCATAGGCGATGGTAGCCTTGATCAAGTTATCCAATTCTTCATCACCTCTAATGGCTAATTGTAAATGACGGGGAGTGATACGCTTGACCTTCAAATCCTTGGCGGCGTTACCGGCTAATTCCAACACTTCAGCGGTTAAATACTCTAAGACGGCTGTGAGATAGATGGCGGATTTCGAACCCACTCTGATTTTGTTTTGTGCGGTTCTCTTCAAGTAACGCTTGATTCTACCGACAGGGAACTGCAATCCTGCTCTTGCCGAATGGGACGTGGAAGATTTGGCGACTTCCGACGACTTTCCTTTACCCCCGTGTACTTTTCCTTTACCTGACATCGCTAAAGAATGATTAAACAAATTATTAAACTTGTTGACCGCGATTGTTTTTGTTTATACGGGGGAAACAGGTCATGACTCTGCACGACCGATTTGTTTGCATTTTGGCGCGCGCTTCCAACGCAGCCCGCACGTGATGCGCCCGCACGCCTTGCATAACCGAAATTTTGCACCCATTCAAGAGTTGACCACGCTGTACGAGCCCAAGCTTTCGATCATTTTCTCGACATCTGCCCGAGATTTCTTTAGTTCAGTGCATATGCTATCGTAGTGCTGGTACCCCTTAAGCATTTTGATGAGGTTGATCATTTGTTGTTGTTCGTCAAGCTCGTCGGAATCCAACTCCTCCGAGTCCAGCTCATCTGATCCAATAGCCTCTTCGTTTGTGCCTGTGAAGGAGGAACTTCTGAGGTATCCTCCAGTGGAAAGGGTAGATTTGGATCCTCGGCTATGTGTTCTGTGGCCCCGCTCGTCACTGGTATAGTCATCGTCATCTATAGCTTGATCTACATCGGCGTCGGTGGAACTTCCGTCGCTGATACTATCGTCGTTAACTGCCAACTCTTTTTGGCTGTCTAGGTCTCTCTTGTACCCAAAACTGACTCTTCTCTTGTTAGCATCGCCAGTTTTCAATGTTCTTTCATTCACTCGCGTCTTGAGTAGCAAGTTGTTGGAGTTTGGTTGGAATTTCAGAGACCCTCTTCTCTCGTAGCCCTTTTTTCTTCGTCTAATGATGTCTTCAAATTCTTCGTATTCTTTCGTATCGCCATTTTCAACTACTCTTACAATGGAATTGAGTATAGGATACGAAAATACTCGGTATATGATGCCTCGAAGCACTCCAAAATGGATAAATCTTCGCACATCGATATTTTCAAGTAGTTTGCGGTTTTGGATATACCATTCTTTGAGAGTCTGGCCCTGGTTCAAGTTACGGTACAAGTAGAAAAGAGTGGTTTTGAACGGCACAGTGACAGTATCTGTGCTATTGAGAGCAGAATTAGGGGTCTTTGGGGATTTGAACATGTAGCTGGTCTTGTTCATGGGAGAAACAGAGGGGACCCTTCCGCTCACAAACTGGTTCATCGGATTGGATTTCGTCGGAACAGGAGAAGAGCTCTTGACAAAAGAACTTGTGGGGGTCAATCCAGAACTCATGGGAGTGGCAACCATAGAGTCATAATTGGACTTACTTTTTGATACATTAGTTATAACGTAAGCCTGGCATTCCTCAGCCATTCTACCATTTGACGCCAAGAAGTCACCAATATTATTGGTGGGAGCATATATGTTGGAGAATTGGAAGATATCGGTAATTTCTATGCATTTATAGTGCATCAAATGCTGAATACACTGCTTGGTCAAAAGATAGTTTGCGTCAGCCAATTCACTGATTTTCCGAATAGAATTGATCCCGTTAATATATGGCAAGATTTTGATCATTGTAGGGTCCCAATTCACATCCACCAAAGGTTTCAAGCTCACAGAAGCTATCGGCACCTGATATGCCTTTATATTTATGGGAGGAGGTAAAATGGGAAAGAGCTTGATGTCGACCGAATTGGCACTATCGAGAGGAATGCAACATTCTGAATAGTTGTTTAAGTCCTGGTATATTTGTTGGACCAAAGACTCGATTGAAGAAAGGGTGATTTTTTTCGTTCTTGTATGGCCCGGAGTATTGTCTAGATTAATGGTATTAGGGTTGAGTTCCGGCCCATAAGGCCCTTTGACCGGAGTGTCTTTTGAATTTACATTGAGAAAATTAGGATCAATGCTAAAATCCCACATGTTCGAGCTGGGTATAGAATTGGCTGGCTTGCTTGGATTCGACATGAACTTAGAATCTTTGAAGAAGGTATTATCTTTATCGAGTTTACTAAGTAAATAGTTTTGTTCCTCTAAAACCCTAAACATCCGGCCCATTCTCCGAATCGACATCTCGTATACCGTCACATCGCCAAGATCATAGGGAAATACGAAACAGAAGTTGAAGTTGAAGGAGTTTCTGGAGTAGTTGGGGTTTTCTATATTCACAGGGTACCCTATGACTTTGAACTTGCCGATTTTCACAGATATGAGTTTATTGCATAGTTGTGGTTTGGGAATGATGTAGTTTTTGATAGTGTTGAAATTGAAGAGCGAAGAGGATTGGCCATCAAAAGTAGTGGAATCAGAATTGTTTTCTTTCACGGTGGAAATTGATCCTTCGGGGACTTGGTGGACTATCTTAGTACCCTCAGTAGGATGGAACACGGCATAGAAGATTGCCACGATGGGTATAAACCCATCAGTACTGTCCATGTTGCCCTACCACTAGTCTAAATTACTCACTCTTGACAAAAATGGGGTACTCGTCACGTGAGTAAAGGACTGAACTGATAAAAAAGAAAATAAGCTCGCACTCAGGTTCGAACTAAGGACCAACAGATTTGCAATCTGCTGCGCTACCACTGCGCCATACCAGCTATTTTCGAAAGTTAGTGATTATGGGGGACTTATAGCTGGGAAATTTAGTGTAGAGTATATTGCAACTGGAAATAATTGTATAGATACCTGAAGTTAGACTTACGATAGACAATAGGCTCGAACTCGGCTAGAAAAGACTGACGAGCGAAACAAAAAGGGAGACAATCATCCACAAGGTTTTTACGTTGACAATACAGAAAGATTTGACAGGCAGGGTGAGTTATTAAATTTTCAGAGCTGAAACATACCGGTGGTATATATATTAATGTGAATAATGAATACAATTTATATAATCAAACCACTCCTTTCATTTTTCTCTTTTTTATTATTTAGAAAAGATTTAGCTGTATTCTATAAACTGAACTATATTTTTCGTAAGTCTTGGTCTCTACAGAGGAGGAGCTGGGGGAGGAGGTGGCTTGACATTTGGTGGAGGCGGTTTTACGTTAGCCGGCGGTGGTGGCGGTTTGTTGGCAGGCGGTGGAGGTCTTATATCGGAGGGTGGAGGAGGCTTTATATCAGGAGGAGGAGGTCTATTCGCTAAACCCGGAGGTGGTGGTTTGACTCCTGGAGGAGGTGGTTTGGATATTCCCACAGGTGGAGGAGTTTCTCCAAGTGAAGGTGGTGGTGGAAGTGTAGAAGCTGGCTGCCATGGAGGCAAGGGCGAAGGGGTTGGTTGTTTCTTCCATGGAGGTAACTCACCAACTTTAGCAGACTCGTCCAAAGGCCGCTTTTGTCCCCGTTCATCTGGTAGATTTGGATCGTTTCGATGCTTACAATCTCGAGCAAAATGCCCTACACCCCCACATATCTTACACACAATCAGCGCCACGTCCAAGCCACGAGGTTGACGGTTCTTGTAGGCATCAGGATCGTACGGTTTGGTCTCACGGAGCGTACCATTGAGCACTGCAAGCTCACGAAGCTGGCCTCTCTTGAGATCATTCTGTCCTACAGGAGACGAAATGGCCTTTTCGATCACTTCATTCGTCAATTTGATGGCACTGGCAATCTTCAGCTGGGTATCTGAAGTGATGAGGACGTGAAGATCATCTGCATTAGAGTTGAGATTAGGATTTACAAACGAAGCATTGCTGGAGCTTTCGTCGTCGTTGGAAGGCGCGGTTGATTTTCCATCCTTCACCGACCCTTTTCCTCTGATTGCAAGTCTTGCACCACTTTTTTCTTGAAGCTGCCGAAGCGTGTTACCTCTTGGGCCTAGCAAAAGACCCACAAAGTTGATATCGGGGTAATCTTTGATGGGAATGTAGATTTTTTCGCTGGTTTTTGTTGGTTTCCGATAGTCGTTGGGAGGGGTATAGTTTTTGATGTTACGTGCTACTACTTCTACCAAGTAGTCTCTTTCCTTTTCCAACGCCGAAAGTGTACGGGATTCACGAGTATTGGTTCTGTTTCCCTGGTTGTCGTACTTGGGAGGCGGCGAAGGGTCTCTTCTGTAGTTCGCCGACGAATCGATCTTTCCCGACGGCAAGAGGCTGAGAAGTGGGGTTTGCGTCTGATGTGACACTCTTAGCACATGGCTGATTTCCTCTATTCTGGTAAACTGTTGGTAGGCGTCTAGCTGCTCTTGGGTTAGGTGACCGGTGACAATTGTATCAATCTGGGTATTACCAAACGAACGGTATCTTGAAGGCTGGCCGGCCCACTTGGTTCCTCTGGCGCCATTTGTGATGCCATTTGTGCTCACAGGGGCCCTGCCCCTGTCCATATCTGGTCGGCGCTCGTACATTGGTGTTAAGATGAGAAAGATGAGTTTGAGATTTATTTTGTGCAGAGAAAAATGCGAGAAGCCAAAAGCCAAAAAGGAAGAAGCCTAAAGCTAAGCCAAAGAGCCAAAAGCCGAGAAAGCGTTAATTTCTTGAGAACCGTAAGACACTTAGGACCTCCCATCCTGCTTTACGATGTATGACAGTGGTCACTGTCCAGCCCTGCTCTCTCATGGTGGCTGCAACAACATCGGGGTTGTTGCGTGCGCAGAATAAAATGTAGGCTACGCCGGTGGGAGAGAGAATGGTGGAGAGCGAGTTGAGCACCTTCCATGTCACCACCATGCCGTCAGAGCCTCCTAGCAAGGCTAGGTCCAACCATGTAGGATCGGTGGTGGTGGTGGGGATCTGGGGAACCTCTTCGGCCGGCACGTAGGGAGGGTTGAACACCAAGAGATCGATGAGGCCATGCCTGATGCCCGTGGTAAGATCCATCTGCACCGAGTCCACTAGCTGGGCATGGGACGAATTGTGATTCACGGTATCCAACGCAGTGGTGCATGCATGTGGGTTGACGTCTGTGGCTATGAATAGGGCGTGTGGTAGTATGTGTTGGTGTATGAACGTAGTGACGATGCCCGAGCCCGTCCCGATCTCCACCACCACGGGCTGCGACCAGCGCTGGTCAAGGAACTGCCGTTCTTCTTCAAAGCAGTCTAGAAGCAAAAACAGGTCCTCGCTGGGCTCGTACACCTTATCGTAGTCCAAGTTCTTTATCACCGGAGTCTCCAACATGTCCAACTGACCTGTTGGTAGCGCAGCCCAAAATTTAGCGACAATTTAGTACGGGCGACAGCTCGCGCTAACAAACTTTGCGACAATCTAGAAAAACTACTCGACTCACTAATCTCACTTCTCAACCATGCAAGTGAAAGTCAAGACATTAACAGGCAGAGATATCTTGGTCGACATCGAGTCTTCAGACAAGATCATCCGCATCAAGGAAATGATGGAAGAGAAAGAAGGGATTTCGCCCTCGCAGCAAAGACTCATCTTCAACGGGCTGCAGTTGGATGACGAGAAAACGGTTCAGGAATCGGGAATCTCGGCAGGCTCGTCGTTACACTTGGTGTTGACCTTGAGAGGCGGCTACTAGATGTTTGTTTTATTGTTACAGGTATAGAAGTAATAAACTAGGTATTTTGCGATGCCCATTGCTTTGCGTTGGCCAAAAACTGGCCGAGGCCACTCACCGGTGGCACCAGCGGTGCCGCCGATTCTTGGTCTTGGGGGAAAATGTAGTCCATGTACTCCTCGTCCACGCCATTAACCTTGCGGCGTCTTTGCACGAGTGTAGGCATGAGCTTAGAGACTGTGAGTTGCGATTGTTCATCGCCGTGGGTCTCTTCGTAGCTGGCCCATGCCTCAAGCACCACAAGCCTGGCTTGGTGGTTGCCCTTGAGTGCGAGGTTTGCCTCACCAAAGATTTTGCGCGTGGCGGCGCGATGCTCGTCCCCCACCCTAAACTCAAACTCGGTGTCGCCGCTGGCATGGTACTGTTCGAGCTGCGACGCCGTGGGCACTGACGACTCGAATAGCGCATACGAAACCCATGCGCGGGGGCCTGGCGCCGCGTGCACAAGTCTGGTGTATACCGCTCTAGCGTCGTCGTACTTCATTTCCTCCTTGAGATACTCGACGTACGAATACCACAACTCGGTGTCGCCGCTCTTGGTGTCTTCCGATAGACTGAGTCCCAACTCGAATAGTGCTACACACCGGTGGTGTTCCTCAAGCGACCGCTCAAAATCCACATACGCCAACAACACGGCGTCCGGCTCAGTGTTGTGGGCAAGTGCTAGCTCGTACCACCGTTCGTACAACGCTCTCACTCGTTTCCACTCGCCTAGTCGATGTTCTAGCTCGATGTAGTATTTCATGAGCCTGGGCTTGGGCCCGCGCCCGCTGCTCTGCCCGATCGCTTTCCCCAACACCCGGCGCGCCGCCGCGAGTCCACCGACCCGCAACTCAAACTGGGCAAGCCCTATCCACGCCTTGGCAAACGTAAACTGGTGGTGTGGTACTGCCTTTGAGCAGTCGGTCCACACCTGGCGAGCTTTGTCCACGTCGTTGACTTTGAGCTCCTCCCAGAGCGCATACCTGATCCAGAGAAATATATACCGTCTCCACTTGAGTGACTTGTAGTTGTCTTGCGGTACATGCGAGGTAGCTTGGATGAACACCGCTCGCAAATTGGGCTCGGTCTCATTCTGTTTCTGCAATAGCTCGAGGTACGCCCACCATGCATCGTAGTTCTCCGGGTCTTGGTCCACTTCTTTCTGGTAGCTCAAGGCTCGGCTTTGCCATATACTGCTCTCGATCGATGTCTTGTTCCCGTGGTTCTTTTCAAACTCGGCGCGGCTTTGTTGTAGCCTCTTGATCTGGTCCTCTTGCAACCATCCTTGGCATCTGGGGTCCTCGAGTGCAAGACGATAGATCTCCCGCGCCCGCTCGGTTTCTCCTGCAGACACTTCCCACTCGGCCCACCTTGACAATATTGATGGCAACTCGTCGTCGGGTCTTTTCTTTCGCACACCGGCACTCACCAAATGGTCTGCTGCCAGTTCAAACACATTTCGTACGCGATTCTCACCGCTTTTACTTGATTGATTGATTTCGAAATCTATCCATTTTAGCCACGCTGCCCCACTGGCATCAATCGTCAAATAGCGTTTATATAGATTGCGGGCATTTTCGACTTCGTTGTATCGTATTTCAAAGTTGATGTATGACTGCCACACACCATGGTCGGGCATCCACTTCAACCATCTCTCAAACACCGTTCGTACCCCCTGATAGTTTCGAAGGGTTTCTTCGGTTTGAACATACACAAACCAGAGCTTGTTGACTCGAGGAAGCGTGGTCACCGCTCGATCCAATAGGTTGCGGGCATGGTTGATGTTTTTGTGGGCTAGTTCAAACTGGATATAGTGGGTCCAGAACGGAATGTGCTGCACATTGACGTCCAAGGCCCTTTCGAATATCGATCTTGCTCGTGCGTAGTCATGGTTGTGGTTGATTTCCCACTTGGCGTATCTCACCCATTGGTTCAAGTTGAGTCGATTCTTGTTAAGTTGTTGTTCATATTCTTTACGTTTGGTGAGCTGGTACGATCTTAGCTCGTCCAAGTCTTGGATGGATTGCGACGGCCGCACTATCTCACGGTCCTTGTTATCGTACGCATCTTTAAGTATCCTTTCACTAGTGATGGGCCCGCTCATCTCAGCGTGCTCGCTCATTTCGTGACGATCTTTTGAGATGAGATGAGAATCATTATCAGAAACCAGCCTGATATCGAAAAGAGAGTTTAAGTGCGCGAACTAGCGTAGGTAAAAAATTAAAAAAGAAATGCCTTCAGCCAGATTCGAACTGACGATCTCCTCATTACTAGTGAGGTGCCTTACCAACTTGGCCATGAAGGCTTGTTCTTGTTTTGGAGGAAGTTTCTAGCTAATAAGAATTTACAGTTAAAAATACTTCACCTACGTACTTTTAGCTCTTTTAAGTCATACGGTCTCTTATTATCCTGCACCCTTGGGCAGTCTTGCCTCACTTTGTTTTCACATTTTTACAATTTTTAGCAAAATAGTTTAAAAATAAGAGTATCGATTTCGCAACCATGGATGAGGAAACTATAGTCTGCAAACAACTACTTGGTTATTGATTACCCAGTTACCCTAGTCATTGTCGATCACTCAGAAAGTAATCGGGTCCTGCTATTTCACCAAGTAATAATCTGGAAATTTTCAGTCAGCCAGTAATTGGGCAAGCGATACTTAGTATATCTAATACTTTGACTCGATGTATACTCCAGCAATCTACACGATTTAAGTTACGTATTCACTTGTGTTGTAGCCCGCATCGAAATATTCCATTATCTACTAATGACTTAAACCCACCTCTTTATCTCTCTCTCTCTCTTCTCTTCTCGCTCCCAGTCGCTCTACGTTCATCTAAGACATTATATATTTATTTTATACGTATTTTACAGGATGTTCCATATGAGTGCTGGGATTTTTCATCTTGAATAACTGTTTGAAGCTGGCTGACTTCTTTGATGCATTATATGTTGTGAAATAAATCACTTCTTGACCAAGTCCAAGTTTTCATACACAGAACCCGACAACTTGTACAAATCAGATGCAGTGACACCTTCCTTGGTATTTTCGTTATCCTTCAATTGTTGCAACATAAGTCTGGTTCTTTCTCTTTCCTTATCACCGTGTAAGCACTCGTAGTAATCGTCAAAGACAGGAGTGCATGCTTTTTTGGTGGAAGTTTCTGCAGAGGTGTAGCATGCTACCAAGGTTTGAAACTCATAGAAACACTTTCTGGTACCTCCGTTTCTAGAATATGGCTGCATGGTATGTAATTACTAGCTGGTAGAGACTTCGGTTTTTTGGATCAACATGGTTTTTCACACCTTCGATTGGCCAGCGAGCTGGCGCGCGCACGACCCAATATAACTATTTCATTTTTACCTTCTATTATACACCACTAATACACATACGCGAGCATTTCTCTGATGCAGTCCTTGACCACGTAGTAGAGCGGGCCCATCTGGCCGTCTACAACGATATCTCCAGTGTCGTCACCTTCAACCGACGAGTAGGCTACCTTTCTGATGGCCAAAGTGTCGTTGACCACTAGCGTACCTTCACCTTTGAACTCTGCCACCAAGTTTTTACTAAGTAGCTTTTTCTTTAACTCGGGGAGCCTGATGTTACCAATAGCAAGCTTGGGCCCCCCGTTTTTGCTCTTCATCAAGTTCAATTCCTCACCCTCACCGTCAGCCGGGTTTTCGGCCGCTTCTTGACGGACTCTTTCAAGGTACTGTTCGCGCTTGATTTTTTTCAAGGTGAACAGAGTGGAGGTGCTGAGGTAGTCGTGAATGTCTCTTTTCTTGTTGTTTTCGAGACTTTGGTTACGCAACTCCAACTCTCCATACACCTGTACGACTCTATAGCTTCCGTCGATATTCTGCCACTCAAGGCCCTCGACAAGACTATCGTCAAGTTGGACTTCAAAGTTACTGAGACCAATACCCCCATCTTCTTTTTCTTCTTCGCCTTCACCACCTCCAATTTTTATGGCATGGTCACTTTCAACAGGCACTACGTTCATCTTGGAAGTGGAGTAATTGACCCCTGACGTCAAGCCACTCCGGATATTCGAGAGCGACAAGTACCGTGAAGACGAGTACAAGTTCTTTTTGTTCTCTTCTATTTGCTGGTCACTCTGCTGTTGATCAAACATCGACTTCACTATCAAAAGCCCGTTCCTTTCCGAGTCAGTTTGGTCAAACACGCTAAAGTCAGGAAGCAAAAGAACGTTGTATGGTTTCAACGAAGAAACAATAATGCTAAGAGATCTAATATCTACCAATCCGGCCAAGTCTACGAATGATAATCCACACCTGACATTCAACATACTGGCACTGGACCTGCTGAGAGGCACTCTTTTCTTGGGATTGAACAAGGTATCCAAGTTCTTTTGTAACAATTGGTTGTTTAACAATTCTTGTGGGGTCAATTTGTTTAGGATCTTGCCCTGGCGTTTTCCCCGGTCGCCTCTATCGTCTTCGTTTCCCCACTTTCTCTTTTCATTCTGCTCAAACTTCTTTTTACCTTCAAGAATGATTTGACTATGCGATATCTCGTCGGTTTTTTCAAAGTCTTTGGGGTTAATTATTTCACCGTAATCGTCAAACTTTTGCTTATGCGATGCTGGAAAGTAGGGGAACATTGCTTGTCTCGGTTTGAGTTTGTGGGTGATTTTGATGTCGAGCGCTTTGTTCTGCTCAAGACTTTGCTTAATGTGGTCTGTTAAGAAGGCTTCGTGCGAGGTAATATTGAGTGAAGGTACTGTAAGATTTCTATTAGTTACCGGAGGCAAAGCAGCAGCAGTAGAAGGAACACCATTTTCAACTTTTACACCACCATCAACACCTTCAATAGCATTTGTATTGACACTAGTGCTATCAGTGGTAGCGGTAGTAACTGAAGCTACTTCTTTTTCAGGCTCTTCATCGGACGACTCACCGTCGTCACTTGAATCTTCGTCAAGATCAGCACTCAAAAGATTCTGGTTCCGACGATCTCTCACCTTGGCAGCCAACTTTTCTTTTCTCTCCCTTTGAATTCTGGCTTGGTACTGCTGAAGCTCTTGAGGGTTCAACACTTCTTCTCGGGTCCAATCATTTATGGCAATCTGTCTTTCGAGAGGCACGGCTATCCCGTCTTCTACAACCCCATTATTCTTCTTCTTGGTAAGGTCATACCACTCATTGTACAACATAGAGCTTATGGTGTGGTCGATCCCAAACTTGGATCTTTCTGTTAATAATATGGTAGTTTTTTCATCCTGACAAAGGTTTTGGAACACTTGAGACGAGATCTCCCCATTTCTCAAGTCGTTACCTGAACAAAAGATGATTTTGGGGCCCGACAACCTGATCAATTCATCAGGGTCTCCCAACAAATCCACTTTGGATGGGTCAAATGGCAAATTGGTTTCATCAGAAATACCACCATTCCACTCTTTCATTGACGAAGACATCCAGTCTATCAAGTTGGACGCATAGCTCAAGATTTTTGTACCGGAGTACGACAAAAAGTATATTGGAATGGGAGCTCCCTGTAAATGCTCATCAACTAGTCTAAACAACTCCAAGAATCGCCCAGACAATGTGGTTGGAAGCACAACAGAGCCACCATTAGCAAGCGTGGCGTCTACTAGAGTCAAGAACTTTTCGGTTCTCTTTTTATGTGGCATGGAAGATCCAATATCTGAGCTAGTGATGAACGCAGTGGGTCTCAACAAAGAGCTGACGGGCCCACCACCATTAGTACTGGACAAAAACGTGGCGCTGTTCAAAAACGAGTCTTTAGAATGGTTCCATGCTGGCGCGTAAATGACTTTGTCGAGTCTCTTGGTGATCAACCAAAACGTCCCTCCCAATGTATGCCCTGAATTGTACGGCGTGATCACCACTTTATTTTCGTTCAAATTGGTGGTTTGAAGGTATTTGACTATATTGACCTTGTCGAACCATTCGTCAATATCATCTAATTCCAAGATGGACGACTCCAACGGTCCTATTACACCGTTGGTACGGTAGTATTCCACAGTAGAAATTCGGCCTAACTGATTGACTGGCAATGTAGAATACACAGAAATCGAGGACATGAGATATGGAAACTTGACACATAATAGTATGAAGCCGCTGATAAACTCAGGCGTGCTGTGTGACAATAAAATAACCTGTACTTCTCTGAGATACTTTTCAATAAACATCACCGACTGGGGATCTTTGCCGTTCCACGACGGATCTGCCAATACTTTGAATTCCCCATCAAAGATCATGTACGACGCCTTGAACGAGAAGTCGTCCGGCGACGGACTGAGCAATGTGAACGAAAACATGTACCTTTGTTACTTTCTATAGGTACTTTCTTCAACTGATTTTTGATATAAAATTTCGTCACGTGACACGACGTATACTGAACAGACCTTTTGGTCATCATAATGAGCCAATTCGTATCGACATCAGCAGAGGCATACGCGGAGTCCCACACTCAAACTAAACTTGAAATTCCATCAAAAGTATTTACTAGTTAGACAATTCTACAAAAAAGTGTTTTTCGAGTCTACAAATAGTTATTTAATCTTATTATTATAAATATTAACGTGCTAAGTTGATACTTTTTCTGGTATGATACGAAATCAATGTCTCCGCTTGCGTCAAACCGGGCAACTCATGCGTAGTGTTGATTCTCTCGAGAGAATTGGTACCGGTCTTGTATTCTCCAGTCTTGATCATCTGTTTTCTTAAATCATCCAAGTTGATAGGATGTCTAAAATTGTCATTAAGAGTGTTTTTCCTTGTTCTGTTGATAGAGCTGTTTCTGCTACGCTTCAAAGTACCCTTTCTCTTGATAGTCTTGAAAGTCTTGGCCAACTTGTTGTGTTCTTTCTCTTCAAACAACTCAGGGTATTGCTCACGTTCCAACTTATCCAAGACTTCGGGATCAGTATCAATGAGCTTGCTCACAAGTCTGTGTCTTTCAATATCATCTGCATCAGTAGGATCGTATCCCACAGGATAGTTGTCAAACTCCCCGTTACGAACCATTTCTCTGACTATATCAATATCTTTGGGTGCAAAATTGGACTTCAAGAAGTTGAACACAAATCTTGGCAACAAACACACCACTACACTAATGAAAAAGGTACACCACACTCCCAAAGTTCCCAAAGTTTGCGAGCCGGCCTTGTAGAATTCAAGGGCCATGTTGGCTCTAGCACTCCAGGCTCCACTCCAGAAGAACACCAACAAAACAGAGATCGTATCAATTAACAACGTCAACCAATCCCATCTGTATTGTTGTAAAAGAATGTAGATATCACACGACGTCACAGTCACCATGGAAATGGTTACACCCATCCAGAATCTGTGATCAATGGCCATACCTTGAGGGTTCTGGAAGGTTTTGTAGTAAAGCAAGTAGGGGAAAAAGAAGCCAATAACAGATTGATATATACCATCAAACATGTACCACAAGAACTTGTATCTAGACCAATCAAGGCCAAGGATACCACTTCTATACAACTGCGGAACCAATAACGAAACCGTATCGGAAATATCCTGGTCGAAAATAGCCATGATGATGGGAGGTAAGGAGGTGAACGCCAAGTTATAGAACATCAAAAAGGTGTACTCAAACAAGTATGCACCGTCGAAATCACTGTAGATACCGTACCAGAAACTTGTCACTGTAAACGTAACGTTTTTGTAAAAGAAACAAGGCACCATCTCGGCCAATCTCTTGTAAGACCACCGGCCATGCACCAACAATAAACGAGTCAAAAATCTAAATTGCCCAATAGCATAATCTGAAGACATCACTGCCTGTCTACCTTCTTCACCAGCAATACCAACTCCGACATTGGCAGCTTGGATCATAGCCACATCATTGGCACCGTCACCAATTGCCAAAGTCATCACTCCTAGATTACTCTTGACCATCTTAACCACCAACGCTTTTTGGGCAGGCGAAACACGACAACATATCACAGACTTGCACTGTTTTCCTAACAACAAGAACTTCTCCTGAAGCCTTCTTTTAGCTATTTCTTCGTCTACTTCGTAAGAGGTTTCGTTCTTGAAAATGAGGGCCAAGGCTGCACCATCGATAATAAGAGCGAATTGAGCTGTAGGAGTCGAATGGTCCTTTTTGGCTGCTTCTATCAAACTGTCGATTTCTTCCTCGGTACCTTCGTTCAACATTCCAAAGTTTTCTTGCAAGTACTTTGTAAGCAAGCTGTCGATATGGTCAGCATTTTCCAAGTCGCCTTCTTCAGGTCTTACCACAAGCAATTTCATATCATTTCCTAGCAAATTGCACGAGAATCCAATATTGATAGCAGTTTCAATTCTATCACCAGTCAAAACCCATAGCTTGATACCAGCTTCTGCCAAAATGGCAATAGAGTCAGGAACACCGGCCTGAAGTCTGTCTTCAATGGCAGTACCACCGAGCAAAGTCAAGTTAGTTTCGATCTCTTCATCTAACTTCTCAATTATTGCATCTCTAGAATCATCAATAGAGGCCTTGGCTTCCTTGTACTTTCTAGACCAATCCTTATAATACGTTTCATCCAATTCTTTTTGGGCAATACACAATGTTCTTAAACCTTCCTTGGCATAATCTTCAAGGTGCAATGCTGTTTTATTTATCACTTCGTCGGAGTTTTTAGATTCATCTAATCTTTGGAAAATCACATTGTCTGCACCCTTGGTAATAAGCAAGTACTTTTGCTCTGGCGTACGTATAATACACGACATTCTCTTTCTAGCAGAGCTGAATGGAATAATATCCATAAGTTCATATTCGACATCCTTTCCGTACTGAGAAAGTTGGATAATCTTTCTGGATCTGCCTTTGAAGACTATACCCAAGTCTCTAGCAACTGCAACCAATGCTGCCTCGTCGGGCGACTCTGCCTTTAAATCTCTCAACTCAGGGTCTTCGCGGTTGCTCTCAGTAACTACTGTGTGACATAATGCAAGCGCAAGCATGAAAGCGTTATTTGAATCTCTCTGCAAGTCCGAGGCTTCACCCAAAATAGTATCTTTGACGTACTCGCTCGAAACAAAGGTGACATTTTCGTCACGTAGTTGGTCATTAGTAGAATGGCTTCTGAGAGACGAAAGCATGGCTTCTTTATCTTTTGACATGATTCTTTTCCACCGTTCAGCTTCAACTACAGTATCGACGCCGGCTCGTTTATCCATACCTTGTTTTGCTTCAGTATATGCCAAACCATAAGAAGTACCATTAATGGTACATTTTCTGAATTCCATGACATTTTGGGTCAAAGTACCGGTTTTGTCACTGAAAACATACTCGATTTGGCCGAGATCATCACTGATATTCCAAGCCTTTGGAATACATGGAAAGTCCAACTTTTCATAGTACATTTTTGCATCTGAATAGATGAAAAAAGCTTGTAAAGTTTTGATGATTTCGACGGAAATATACAACGAGATTGGAACAAGATTCTGGTAAATAATCACCGCAACAAAGAACGATAAAGTACCGTTACCAGCAGCAGTTTTGCTATAGGGATTAAAGTCAAAGTAGAGTCTAGAAACGTGTTTTTTGTTGTAGAAAAAACCATTGACAATACCCGAAACAAAGCAAAGAACAAACAAAAGGGCAAAATTGACCACTACTGAAAAGTTTAATTCCTGAGATATACGCGAAACTTTGGTAGGGGTGATTCCGGAGTTCAACATGATCTTGGTTTCGGAACCAGTATAGACTACCAAACCAATGACCCAGCCGGTATTTCTCACAGTACAACCTCTAAGAAGCACGTTGTCGTTGGTGACCGCCTCGGTTTCATCAGGATTCACTAAATTTCCTTGTTCATCATAATTTTCATAGTGAACTGTACCTCTGAAGGTGTACAAACTAGGGTTTGGAGCATCACATTCGACCCAGAATTTGGCATTCAAAAAGTCCTGGGAGTGCTTTAAATGCTCTGATCCACCTGCCTGTAAACACGTCTTAGTCTTCAAATTGGTTTCACCATCCAAGTTCTTAGTTTCTACGTAACAAATACCTTCGGGATCAGATGTAGACAACACAATGATATCAGCCGGAACTTCTTCATTGGCTCTAATTCTAATAATATCTCCAATAGCCACATCCTTCCATCGTCTATTCTTGAAGGTAGCCCGTTGGTCAGAATGTTCAGTCAAGTTGCTTTGTTGAAGAGTAGGGTTCAATAAACAGTTAGCACCAGGTTTGGTAGGAGGCGGAGGAGGCCCAAGACTTTTACGGCGAGACTGAGTAGATTTTCTGGCCGATTGAAGCGATCTTCTGGGAGAGTACACCGAGTTTCTATTTCTAGTGTTTTCTTCATTATACGAATAGTCAGAAACAATGGTGCTGACTCTGTGAAGAGCATACTCTTCTTCGTTGTGTTGCTGTCTTATAAAGTCTGATTTTTTCTTTTTGCTACTGAATGTAAGAATCCAAGTCTTGCGGAACCACCTAAACGTTTTCTCTGTGCCTCTAGTACATGATTTTTTGAACTTTCTCCAAGTGGAAACTTCGTTGACAAGCACATTATTGTTTTCAATACCTTTGAGTAAGTGAACCGGTGAGTTGTTGAGCTGCGAGTCACTCACTGCTCTTCTATAATCCTCAAAAGCATCTTTAATAGCAGTAATACACACAATGACAATCAAAGGCACTGCAGCCAAACCGGGAGAAGAGACTCCAAAGACCTGGAAAGCACCCAAAATAATCAACACAAGGAAATATATGTTGGCCACGTTTTTGAATTGAAACAAGATGTTTTTAGGTAGAAACGAAAGGGGGGTGTATTTGGTGGTTCTGATCTTGTTACGGGGATACGAAAGAGCCGGATGAGAGTCGGGAGTTTCAGCATTGGAACCTCCTTTTGTCATGAACGGTGGAAGTGGTTGGTTCAAATAGATGTACCGTGGAAGTTCCAGGTATATTTTCTGCAAATACTTGGGTCTATCCCGCAAGCCCTTCTTGAAGAAGTAGGTATCGATCCTGTCACGAAACGTGGGTGGTTTTGCATTTTGCAAGTCTTCAATGCTGTATGCTTTGCTCTGTGGGTTGTCTGAGTTGCCAGAGTCTGTTCTGGCTGGAGGAGAACTGGGTGGGTTTTCGTAGTTGCTTGAAGACGAACCCTGGTCGTTGTCTTCAGCAACGAAGGGACTGCCTTCTTTTGCCAAAGAAGACGTTTGACGGGAGGACATGTCGGTCTAGGGCCAGTCAGGTCAATTATTCAAAACAGAAGTTATGTAAAAAGCGATGTGATTTGTGGTGTTTTGGTTGGTTTAGTCGATTGAGGGAGGTAAACAAAACAAGGGGAATAATGAGGTGGGTTTTGGTTCAAAAATGTAGACACTTAGCTTGGGTTGACCGCACACTCTAGGCAACTATCTCGAACTGTACTTCTAGTATAGTTATGGGAAAAGCACAACGGTATGAGCGTAAACGGTTGCTACGGATGGTTAGATGATGTTTTGGTTGCACCTAACATAATCAAATTCGCACTGAAATTTTGTGCAGTCAGTGAAGTTCGAGACAATAGAAACAATAACAGAGAAAGAGGGAGGCGGGCGATCGGGTGGGAGAGATTAACAATATTAACAAGGACTTGGAGTTCGTTTGGTTTCGATCCTAGCATCCACGTATGTATCTGAAGGCCTATCAACTGTAGTGATTAAGAGACATTTTTGTGCATCCGTCATGTTGCTACTTTTTGCGGCCGGCTAGAATTTTATTATCCGCGTATTCCGGACATCACCAAAACATCTAGAGCGGTATAATATTGCCTTGGCGCGGGGGCCCGCTGGCACAACAGTAGAGATTGTCCCTGCATGGGACCTAGAAAAGCGCGAGCTAGGCGAAGAGGGCGGGCAACGGCAGCAGCCACGTTCGCAGCGCCCCGTACGGCTTTTATGCCTATTTCTCCACCACATGGCGCGAAGACCACAAGGTTGACGTATCATGTGACAACCACCCCCAACCGCTCGATTTACCACGTGATCACGCCTGGGCCATTTCTCGAACCGCTTCAATCACGTGACAAATCTAATTGTCGACGTCCAAAAGTTTTTCAATTTTCAACGTCCACTGTTCTTTCACTCTTTATCCAAAATGTCCATTGAAGAAATCCCACAAGGCGCCGACGTCAACGTCATCCCAAAGAACGAAAAGAAGGCCAGAGAATTGATCAAGAAGCTCGGCTTGAAGCAAATCAAAGGTATCACCAGAGTTACCTTCAAGCAAAGAGGTAACTTGATCTACGCCATTGACTCTCCAGATGTTTACAGATCCAACGCTGGTACTTACGTTGTCTTTGGTGAAGCCAAGGTTGACGACATGAACCAAAGAATTGCTGAAGCTCAAGCTCAGCAAGCCTCCCAAGAAGCTCTCAACAAGTCTGCTGCCAACGCTGCTAAGGACGACGACAAGTCTCCAGAATCCATCACTGCTGACTTGCAAAAGGCTTCTTTAGAAAACAAGGCTGAAGAACCTGAAGAAGAAGAAGGTGAAGTCGATGAATCCGGTTTAGACTCCAAGGACATCGACATCATTGTTGAACAAACCCAGGTTTCCAGAGCCAAGGCCGTCAAGGCTTTGAGAGCCCACGACGGTGACATGGTCAATGCCATCATGGACTTGTCTTAAGTAGATCAAATCAACGTTCAGTCTTTTACATTGTAATTAATAAAACTTGTAATACCCACACTATCTTGGCTTGATCTCTTACGGTAAGCCGAATACTGGTTGCTACGATAGTTCTGGACAATTGTAAGTCACACGCATTTTCGTTGATACTCGTACTATTAACTACATAATTATATAAACACTCAAGTCACTGCTCCTTATCTTTTATGACCAAAAGTTCGTGTTCAATCTTCTTTCCTTGATACCTCGGACATCTCTGGGTTCCTTCCGTTTCCTTCTTTAGCACCTCCGTCACTGCTACCTTTTCTTTGCCCTTTCATTCTCTTTCTCATTCCCTTCTCCTCGTTCGCAATCTCTTTCTCGTTTTCAATTAAATCTAGGAAGTCCAATGCACCGTTCATAAATCCACATTTCCAGCATGCGTACTTGACACGCGATGGATCGGCACAGTTGGGAGGAGCCAAGCCGTTATGTTTAGAACACCTTGCACAAATAAGGGCATACCGGTTCTCTACGGACTCGCTGTTGTCGGACCCAATAAGATAATCAAGAAATAAATCTTGCCAGGAACGAGGGCTGCTCTTTGCCGAAACAACACCCACAGGCTTAGACTTTGGGGGCTCTTCTGGCGGGGGCGAGCTCAAGTTTATGTTACCTATGGCCTTTTTCTGCTTAGGAGTGAGCTTGTCATACTCTGACTTGGGTCCAGCTGCCAGTTTCAGAGCTTTGGCAGCTTCGGGCTTGCCTACTGGCTCGGGGGTAGGTTTTGGTGATTCAGACCCGTACCTGTTAAGCAATCTGTTGGTGGTATTGAAGTTGGTGACCTTCTTTAGTTCTTCGATCTTGGAAGTGTGTTTTTTGCGTAATTGCGCAAGTTTTGACTCTCTGCTCTTGATAAGGATCCGGTAAACCAAGCCTACCAAGTATACTATAGCATAGCCCAATAAGGGATAGCCTACTAACACAAGCAATTGGCGGCTACTCTGGCCTTTAATATACTTCTGGAACCGGTTACGACCCTCAATTCCTCGTGGAAGTTGGCTGTAGTTGTATGCATTGAGCAACAAGAATCCAAGTATCAAGTACCGGATCAAGGCGTTACGGAAGTGGGACCAACGGTTGCGAAGACGACTGACTTGTTGCTGCGTACTGGCGATCTGGTCGGTGAGCCCAGTCAACTCCCTTTCAAACGAATCGGCATCGAAACCCTTGCTGAATAGCCCAAACACCATCGTTGCCGTCAAATGATAGATGCTCGCTGGCTCTTAAGTGGATGATTATGTAATACAGACATAAAGCGAAGACCATAAAAGATAGAGAGCAAGAGGGATTGGGCGAACCTGGTTCTTCGTATACATACCGCCGCTTACTCTGCAACTCTCTACGTCTTTTGTTGCTGCAACATCACTGTAGCTTTAGTATTCTTTAGTGTCTAGTGCTCTTCTGACTCCACACTAGTGCGATTACATTTTTTTACGATGAGCAGAGATTCACTAGCACTGCCAGCTACACAGGCAGAACCCGGCACCACACAAGTCCTTTCTTTATAGGCGTATTTGTGATGACATACACCATAGGAGACCGCAAAGTCACTTTGGAGAACTTGAGCGAAGCCGACCAGCAGCTCGTCATATCTCACTCCAAGATCTTCAAGTATTGCTTGAATAACGCAGTGCACAAGTTGCTTCTTAAGGTCAAGAATATTGTCCATCTCTACAGCGATGTGATGACCATTTACTCGACGCTCCTCCGAAAAATCCCCGACTACGATGACGTCACCTTGATGGCTAACAAAGTCAAGCTCCACACCATGAAGCTCGAGCAAGACTACAACGGGATCTTTGGCGAGATCTCGTCTTCTGACCGTCCCACCACCCGCCGGCGCGGGGCCAGTATAGTGGGCCAGCATGGTGAGCTTAGTGGCTCGCGCGACTCCTCCAGACATTGGGAAGACTTGAGCTACGAGACGGCCGTCAAGCCGTTCTCTGTGCTTCTTCTCAAAACCACCATCGAGTCGTTCGAAGAGATCGCCAAAACTCTCAACTGCATCGAGATCTTTTTCAACAACTTCAGCAACCTCAAAAAGCTTCTCATCCCCCTTCTCACAAAACAAACCACAGCCGTCATCGCATGTCTCAACAAGGCAAACTACTTGCTTTCGTTCATCACCATAGTGGACGATATCCCGCGGGAGCTTGATGCTGCCGTGGTCAAACAACTCAAGAAAATCGAAAAAATCACCAATGGCTTGGAAAAAGAATCGTTCATACTAGACACCGCCTTCAAGACATTTGATCCCTCGCTCCTGCAGTATACCCGTATTCTTCTCGGCAAGGCCATTCTCAAGCGAGACATTGATCTTGGCGAGTGCCTGATTATCAAGAGAAGAGACGTGTGTTTTCACGCGGCCGAGTTTGTGGGAAGCATTCCGTTGTCGGAAGTGCAGCCGTTCAAACGGCACATCAACGCAATATCCTATGTGGTGTTGGTGGTGATGGCCTTGATCAGTCTCGTGGTGTGGCGATTGTGTCGAATCTTTTTTGGCACATAACACAAGATCCAACTATAACCCACTACACAACACATACATAAATAGACATACACACAGATACACAGATACACAGATACAATTCTAATCTACTACCGTGCTGACTCTATTCTCCTCTCAATTTTTCTCTCATTCTTCTCTCAAAGCTACTCTCGAATCCTCTCTCAATTCCACTTCTCTCAATACCACTATCTCATATCCTTTCCTTTCTTTTCTTCTCACTTCTTATTCTCTTTTCTCTTCTAATCTTTTCTCATTCTCACTCTGTCTTTGTTATATTCTATGCGCCTGCATACAGCACCCAAACAAAGACGGTGGAGTAAACAGGTAGAGCATCTGCAATTCCACTCTCTATTCACCACAACCGGGTTGAGAACTGCACCTATACATCACCACATTCTCTAGGACCATTCGTATCCACACCATTACATCACACCGTCATTGATTACTCCGTCATGAGTAATACTCAGATATACTCAGCGACGTATTCCAACGTTCCGGTGTTTGAGTTTGTCACCTCGGAAGGTCCCATAATGAGACGAAAACTGGATTCCTGGATCAATGCCACGCACATATTGAAGTTCGCCAAGTTTCCTAAAGCCAAACGGACCAGAATATTGGAAAAGGACGTCCAAACGGGCATCCATGAAAAAGTACAGGGGGGCTATGGAAAATACCAAGGAACGTATGTGCCTCTTGAGTTAGGAGCGGAAATCGCCCGTAACTTCAAAGTATATGAAGCACTTCATCCCATATTTGAGTTCCAGTATGTCGAAGGCAAATCAGAAACGCCCCCACCTGCTCCCAAACACAACCATGCTTCTGCCCTTAATATCGCCAAACGCCAAGCCAGCGCCTCCTCAATGCCCTTACCGGCACGTAAGACCAAAAGTATGAACTCATTTGGTGGAGAACCGCCGAAGAAACGCGGCAGACCCAAAAGAGTGGCTCTAGATTCTGACGAACCAAAGCTAAAACACTCAGACACAGCTCCCATAGAGCCCGGGCCCAGTATTGGGACATTTAATAATAAGGGTTCGTTTTCAAACTCGCCCCAGCCAATTTCGCTAATGAGACAGGATACAGAACAAGATGCTCTTCAAGTGATGACCAGTAACATGAATTTAAAGAACGACGACTTGGAGCTAGTGGGAAGCGATGACGAGGAACAAGATGAAGAGTTAGATGTAGTCAAGACCAATGGAGTCAATCTTTCAATCAGAATGGACTCACATGGAGACGAGCTTATGAATAGCAAAGAGTTGTTTGGAACTCCCCGAGACTCGTTTGAAAAATTCATTCAGTCTCGCAATACTCCGGGAAATGGCCACAACTCCCACGATCCATACAGTCTTGTTCAATACCACCAGCCCAACACTTCCAAGCCAAACGAATCCCTTTATTCCGATTATTTTTCAAACCTCCTTACATATTTCTTGGATGATACAAAAGTACGATCGCCCACCATGCCCAGCAGAATCGCCATACCACCACAGCCCATCTCCAAAATTAACATTAACCAGGCCATCGATAATGACGGCAATACTCTCTTTCACTGGGCATGCTCTATGGCCAATATCTCCATGATAGAGTTTTTAATGAGCACCTTTGATATCAGTCCTGAAGTCCGCAATAATCACGGTGAAACACCTTTGATGTTTTTGATCAAGTTCAACAATTCGTTTCAGCTCAAAAACTTCCCTACTATTTTACAACTATTGCTTGAGTCAATATTATCTGTAGATAACTCAGGAAAAACAGTGCTTCATCACATTGCAGCTATAGACAGTGACAAAAAGAATAAGGAGCGGTTTTCAAAGTATTACATGGAAACCTTATTTGAAAAGCTTATTGAAACTCTGGACGACGAAGAAGCAGAGACTGCAGCAAATGGAACAACAGAGACAAATACTAATTTGCCTTCTAAAAAAGATATAGTCACCAAGTTCACCAACCATCAAGATGCCGATGGAAACACCGCGTTCCATATTGCAGCCTATAATCTCAACAAAAAGTGCATCAAAGTCTTCATCAACTACCACAAGTATATTGATTTCAGTATAAGGAACTTGGTATCCTATACAGTAGAAGACTATTTGGCATCTCACAATTTCGTGCTTCGATTAGGACACAGCGAGGACCAAAATGACTTCGAAGACATCATCAGGGACGAGGCCCTAAACAAACAAGAAACTGTCAGTACCCATAGTTTTGAAAGCGAGCTATATAATTCCAAGATGGCCGTGAACCTCCAAAATACCACCTCCAATCTAATTACCGAAAAATTGACTGAATTGGCCTATACCATAGATAAAGAGTTAAGTGAAAAGGACGAGACTATACTCTCGTTGTTCAAAATACTAAAAATGACCAACCAAGGCAAACTCGAGTCTCAGAAACAAATCCTCAGATTCTTCAAGTTGGACTATCTTATCGAAGATTTGGAAAAGGCATTGACTGAGAGTAATCCTCATGATGTAATTATAGATTCAGGCAAAGACAAAATTATTCAAGAAGAGATCTTCCGGTTGATTAATGACCTAACTTTCCTGTATCTCAACAAAAAGAAAGAGCTAGACGATCTCAATAGCAAGTACAAGCAATTGAAAGACAATGAGCAATTGGATCAACTTGAAAGTGCCATTGCTCAAGAGCTTAAATTGGGGAAGGATTTAGACGAGTCCGGTGATCCCACCGAAAGGTTCGAACTAGCGGTTCAGCTCACGCAAGAAATCATCAAGCGAAGAGAATTGCTCGACGATATATATGCTAGAGAATTGGAGGTATCGCCTAGTCTAGATATTGGAGAGATTACCAAAGAATCTGACAAAGACTCGCCGACAGAAAAGGCAGTCATCTCCAGGTATCCTCAAGATGACAAACTTCAGAAGTATTGCAAGTTGATATCGTTATCTTGTGGATTGAATATCAATGACGTTGAAAGCAGTATAGACATGATAGAGCAATCGTTGCTCAAATCCAACCGCTGACTGGCCGAATGACATGTAACATGATAATGTAATTTTATACCATAGTGACTAATGTATTATAAGAGAATATTCTGAATATTGAGTAGAAAAAAAGGGTGCGAAAAATTCAGCCACTAAATTAAGGGTTATCATCAGGCGAATTACTGCAAATTAAGCTTGCTTAATCTCAGGATCACCCCAAAGCGATATGATAGAGTAAAAGTTTGCAGTCACATGAAGCACGCGATTAGATCTATCCAGTGTACAAATTTTATACCAGCTGCTACCCCCTCTATGTTAGTATTTAGGTGACTCTGGAAATAAAATTTGACACTTGCGATTATGCGGTAACTAGTCCGCTATCGTGGGCTCCGAACGCACTAAATTTTCGGTTAGATGCGGATTCCTGATGCCTGGCTGGCCAGGTGCGGCAGTAACGACTGTGATTACTATGCAGAGACTACGAAGTGACGGGGAAGTATCAGAATTTCTGATAAGCCCGTGGCAAGTGTGGACAAGTGGACTGCAAGGGTTTCGGTTGAAGAAACACGTACCTTTGACTTGCAATTAGTTGCGGTTATTATCCATCGCGATAGCTCGCATTGCCCGATAACCGATTTTCGCACATTACCCGAGATCGCGACTCCGTGCTGCTCTTGCCGCGCGCCTAGGGGTTCAGCTGTTACCGCGTTTACCCGAAAAAGTTTTGAACTGCACTTTTTTGCAACTAAATTTATACAACTTCGGCCAAGAGAGACAGCGAGGAAATAATGGGAAATGTTATAAAGTTGATGCGGTATGCTGTTATTCAACAGCACAATACCAGGCCATAAATCACCCAATGGTATCTTTGAGCACAAAAGAGAGCGAGACGGGAGAATATCACCACCGTTTGTCGACCTCAGACAGCTCTGGTGAAGTAGTGTTAGCGTTTACCGAAAGTAATTATGAAGGCCAACGTGCTAGCCCTGCATTAAACCATGGATCCAGATCCGGTTCAAGAAGAGGATCTTCCACTTCTACAAGACCTGAAGAGTACTCCGTCCAACACATATATGGTGATCTCGACCAAGAGAAGATCGATATTAAGCGGACCGCCACCAGAAACACCATCTTAAGCGAACTAGTACAGAGAACTCAAGAACAAGAGGATATCACACCAGTCGCCTCCATCGATCTTGAAAAGGGATATACAAAAACTGATACGTTGGCACCGGAAGGACATATTCCTATCAAAAATGGTGGTGAGGAATTCTACGATGTAGACCCTGAATTGATTGCATGGAGTGGGCCCGACGACCCCGACTTCCCCAGAAACTGGCCCAGAAACCGTAAAATTACTATGATCGGAATAGTTTCGTTCTATGCATTGGTTGCACCCATGTCGTCATCGATGCTTTCGCCAGCCATGTCAGAGATCTCCGAATCATTTCATATCGAATCTCAAACCGTTTCTTCGATGGTGGTTTCCATCCAAATTTTGGCATGGGCCCTTGGTCCTTTAATCATAGCACCTTTGAGTGAACACGACACTGTTGGTAGAAAGATTGTCTTGGATGTTTCTGTGTGGTTATCGTTCTTTTTCAACTTGGGTTGTGCATTCTCACAAAACACTGCTCAAATCATGATTTTCAGATTTATCGGAGGCTTGTTTGGCTGTGTTCCCTTGAATGTTGGCGCAGGTGTAATTTCGGACTTGTACGAGGCCAAGCATAGAAATACTGCCTTGGCTGGTTATGCCTTGGCCCCACTATTAGGACCTGTTCTTGCTCCAGTTATTGCTGGGTTCATAGTCCAGGCCTTGAAATGGAGATACGTGTTCTATGTGTTGTGCATATTCAATGCTGCCGTTGCAATTGTAGGTACTTGCTTTTTGAGAGAAACTTATACTCCAACATTATTAAGAAGAAGAGCTAAGAAGTTGAGAATTGAAACAGGCAATCCAAACTTACATACAATCTACGAGATTGCCGATGGCGAGACCATGATGAGTAAAATCACCTTGACTATGACCAGACCCGTCAAGTTATTATTTACACATCCAATGATAGTAGGATTGGGTTCATTACTAGCATTCACCTATGGTTACATGTACTTGTTGATTGTGACATTTCCAACTATTTTCAGTGAAAAGTACGGATTCAGCAAAGGAATAACCGGCCTCATGTATCTCCCAATGGGAATTGGATTTGTACTTGGTGTCTTCATATGGACTTACTCGATTGGAAAGGTCTACAACACCTTGACCGAAAGAAACGGAGGAGTCCCCAAGCCCGAATTCAGATTGCCCTGTACATTTATCGCAGCATTTCTTTTACCCATTGGATTGATATGGTTCGGCTGGTCCGCAGAAAAGAAGTTACATTGGATAATGCCCGGTATTGGATCCGCATTGTTTGCCATTGGGTTTGTGTGTATTTTCCAAACGATCCAAAGCTATTTGATTGATATGAATCCAAGATACGCTGCATCTTCAGTTGCAGCCGCAGCATTGTTCAGATCTCTATTTGGGTTTTCGTTCCCACTATTTGCCAACAAAATGTACGACAAATTGGGGTACGGATGGGCCAATACTATGTGTGCTATGATTGCCCTTCTATTGGGTGTACCATTCCCCATCTTTTGTTATATATATGGAGAAAGAGTAAGGAAATGGGCCGATAAGAAGTTCGAAAAAGACCAATTGGAAAGAGACCAAACGAATTTGAAGAGATTGCAAAGACAAAACTTGAAAAAGGCCGGTACTAAATAGTTAGCATAATATAGAGTAATAAATAACAAGTAGTGATAGGTGTACTCACGTGACGCGAGGGTAGATCAAATCGAGACCCGATAAACATCCTCCTCAACATCCATGGCCGAACCACCAACATCAGAATGGCTTTTCCCACTTCCAAAGAACCTCGAGTCGTTGCCACGAGCTAACTTGGAGGAGTTTGTGCATGACCCTGCACTTGTTGCAGGCTATATCAAGACATTATCGCATTATCAAGACAAGAGGTTGCGGGTGCTCAAGGTTTTGGAAGGATTGGAGACGAAAAACGACGAGGTTTCGCAGCTCGTACGAGAATACAAGGAATTGAGCGAGAAGATCGTCAACCAAATCAATACTATCCAAAAGGTGTATCGGGAATTCACCAGTTTGGAGATCGACCAGTACCGATTGCTATCCAACAACTTCAACCAAGAGTTTTTGATATCTAACAAACTAGGTACCCTATTGGAGTCCACCCATTCCGAATCACTTGCTATCGCGAAACGAGTGGGCGAAGGGGACTTTGATGCGCTAGCCCAATTCAGGGAGTCGCGCAAGAATTACCATTTACGCAAGGAGAAATTAAATAGGTGGCACGAGGAGAGAGTAAGTGGGGCATTGTAGCAAGACACAACATCGAACTACGTAGTGTAGATACCACCCCAAATATATACATCACAGCAATAGTAGTGGCTTAGGCCGACCAAGTATGGCTTAGTTTGCTGACCCAGTAGAGCACAATAGAAGGGTTGAGTATCTCGGGAAGAGGACGATGGAAGAGGACGAAGGACGTGATATATAAAAGACTAATGTAACCTCGAAGCATTGCATTACGCCAATGTCCGAATTCTCTACTTCGTCGTTGCTGAAATTGTGCCAAATTCAGCATTGTGGGGCCGGCTGTCCATGGCCCATGGTTCGGAGTTGGCTTCGGCGATAATTACAAGCGGCACCTGCGGAACCAACGGAGCGTCAGTCCGGCGATGTTTCCCCTCCCGCAATGTCCTCATCGCCGCAGTGTCGCTAATTTTTTTTTTCATAGCGGTCTTATCTGAGAAATGTCCGGCGAGCCTTAAGGCCGCGAACGGGAAGCAAAAAAAAAGTCAATTAGAATCCTTTTCTTTCAATCGAAGGTCAATTCAACCAACCCAATGTTTAGGACTGGATTTAGAAGCTTTGCTACATCCACAAAGCTCTTGAATAAGGCTGTGGTCACTCCTCCCAAGAGAAGTGCTTTCCGCACTGCCTGGAGATACACCAAGATCGTGGCCGCCGCAACGGTCCTTGGTAGTATCGGAACTCTTGGGTACAAAGTGTACCAAGAGTCGAATCCTGCTGATCAATTGAAGCAAGCTCCATACTTTGAAAATGGTCAAAAGAAGAAAACCTTGGTCATTCTTGGTTCCGGTTGGGGTTCTGTTTCCTTGTTGAAAAACTTGGATACCACCTTGTACAACGTGGTGGTTGTTTCTCCACGTAACTATTTCCTTTTCACCCCATTGTTGCCATCGTGTCCTACCGGAACTGTTGAAATGCGTTCTATCATTGAGCCTGTTCGTTCTATCACCAGAAGATCTCCTGGTGAAGTCATTTACTTGGAAGCCGAAGCTACCGATATCGACCCTGTAAATAACGTTCTTACCATCAAGCAATCCACCACTGTCCACTCCGGTCACTCTGGTGTCGACTCTTCTTCCACCAAGTCCACTGTGTCTGAATACTCTGGTGTTGAAGAAATCACCACCTCGTTGAACTACGACTACTTGGTCGTTGGGGTTGGCGCCCAGCCATCCACCTTTGGTATTCCTGGTGTTGCTGAACACTCGACTTTCTTGAAGGAAATCAGTGATTCTATTACTATTAGAAAGAGATTGATGGACTGTCTCGAAGCTGCCAACATCTTACCTAAAGGTGATGCTGAGAGAAAGAGATTGTTATCTATTGTTGTCTGTGGTGGTGGTCCAACCGGTGTTGAAGTTGCTGGAGAATTGCAGGATTATGTTGATCAAGACTTGAGGAGATGGATGCCTGAAGTGGCCAACGAAGTTAAAGTTACCTTGGTCGAAGCTATGCCTAATGTCTTGAACATGTTCAACCATAAGTTGGTGGATTATACCCAAAAAGTGTTTGAAGACACCAACATTGATTTGAAAACCAATACCATGATTAAGAAAGTCAGCGACAAAAACGTCACTGCTCAAGTCAAGCACAAGGATGGCTCCACTGAAACCTACGAACTTCCTTACGGTATGTTGATTTGGGCCACTGGTAACGCTCCAAGACCGATTGTGCGTAACTTGACGGCTAAGATTGAAGAACAAAAGAACGCCAGAAGAGGTTTATTGGTGGACGAAAGATTGTTGCTCGATGGTTCCAACAACATCTATGGTCTTGGTGACTGTACTTTCACCAAGTATGCTCCTACTGCCCAGGTCGCTTTCCAAGAAGGTATCTACTTGGGTAAGCACTTCACCAAATTGCACGAAATCGAGTCCATTCAGCACACCTTGGCCAACCCAACCCAGAATGATAACGTAGACAGATTGACCAAGAAATTGGCCAAGTTGCAAGAAAAGTTACCTAAATTCCAATACAATCACCAAGGTTCGTTGGCTTACATTGGTTCTGAAAGAGCCGTGGCCGATTTGGTCTGGGGCGGTGTCTCCAACACCACCACCGGTGGTACCATGACCTTCTTGCTCTGGAGATCGGCCTACATTTACATGTGTCTCTCTGTCAAGAACCAAATCTTGGTATGTTTAGATTGGTTCAAGGTTTCTTTGTTTGGTAGAGACTGTTCTAAAGAGTAGAGTTGTTTTTATTAGATGTTCAAGATTTTTTTAACGTAGTATGTAATCACGTGCGCGTTTTGCAGCCATTTGTTTTCTTAGATCCCAAACAGTAGTTACTGTAGTTGATCAATGACGAGCTTGCTGTACTTGTTCAACGTGAGAAAGTTCTCTTTGCTCAACACGGGCGACTGGATCCACTTTCCGCAGCGGTCTGATGTGTCGGTGCATTTCTTTAAACTCAAAATGGATACTGCTACCACCATCACCATCGTCTGGAAGAACACCACTTTAGTAAGTAAAACTACTAATATCATGTATAGATCTTTTGTACTAACCTTCAGCATAGGGTTGTGATTGATCCAAACTCCAATGTCTTGTCAGTCATCGCCAGGTTTC
Source organism: Suhomyces sp. yHKS641 (assembly GCA_030705105.1). Classification (NCBI taxonomy): domain Eukaryota; kingdom Fungi; phylum Ascomycota; class Pichiomycetes; order Serinales; family Debaryomycetaceae; genus Suhomyces; species Suhomyces sp. yHKS641. The sequence goes on along the minus strand of JANIWR010000014.1, from coordinate 8,397 downwards.
CGTCAATTGGACTAAAACAATTGACTCCGTTTGGGAAACTATTAGAGCGATTCCAAATAAGCTTTGGGGATCAAAACGAATACGAAAAGTGCTGCAAATGCTTGTCGAAAGACTTGGAGTTGAATGTAACGTACCAGCTAAAGATCCCTGCACCATTGGAAATGCTGCAAATGCTGCAAATTTCCCAATCTTCTCAACCCACTCAAAAAGAGCCAGAGAATTATAATCTATTTGAATATTCCAGCCAACTGACCCAGCCCACCCAAAGACTAGAGTCAGAGCCTTACAATCTAAATAAAATTTCTGCTAGCCAACTGATTCAGCCTTCACAGTTTGATCGAAACGTGAGGACTAATTGTCAGACTATGAGCTTTGAGAGCAGCCAAGTCTTGGAGGATTTGAAGCGGCAGATTGCCGGATTGTCGAGTATCGTCATGCAGCAGTCGCAGTATTTACCCCACTCGCAAAATCCTGTTGATATGGTATCGCAACAAAGAGCTATAACCGAATATGCTGAAGCTGCTCAAGTCGCTTTGTATGATATAAAGGCAGAAAATCTAAGTGACTACGAATTGAAGAAGCTTGTGATCAAACACTTGAAAGACCCCAAGTTTGTAGACTTGGTCATACGGTTGGACAAAATCATAGAAAAGAAATAAATTGAGACTATTCTAAATTATCTATACACCTTGATCCATTTCTTGATGATCAACCCGTCATCCTTTTGCACGTCTTCAGAAATCAACTCATAGCCAAATACTTTGGGCAACAACTCAAATCTAACATACCAGTAAAGAACGCACAATAATACAAGCGAAAGTCCAACTACCGCACATGATGGCCAATGTTCTAGACCCTTGGGGTTTGGGCTTTGTGATGATACAAAGGGTGACGCTAACAAATATAAGTTGATGGCTATGGTCAAAACAGCCCCAAATACAGTTGATCTGATTGGAGCTTTCACGTCAGGATACCGTCTGCGAAAAATAAATATACCTATTGCTGTCACCATTATGAAGAATTGGTTGGGGTACCCTTCCATTGACACAATATAGCCATATACGTCGCCGGAAGGAGTGAATATGAATATCAAGGTAGTGAAAGTCACACTTAGAATCAACGTTCTGAATGGAGCACCTTTAGGCCAATTGGAAGACATAAAGCTTGAAAATGGCATATACCCCTCCCTAAAAGCTTCTTGACTGACTCTTGATATAGTATACAACACCACAAAAATATTCCCACCAGCACAAGCGGCAATCGAAAACGTAATGAGTTTACTGCCTATGGATTTACCAAATAATTTCTCAAACAACAATGCTCCCACCAACGACTTGCTGTTTACAAGCTCCTCTTCTGGTATAACAATAAGATAGGCAAGATTAGTGAACAAGTAGGTGATTGTGATGATTATCAACGAGGTAGGACCGGCTATTTTGAAGACCTTGATGGGGTTTTTGATCTCACTGGAGACGGTATGGACCATGTGCCAACCAGAATACGCAAAACTTGCCTTTATGACTGCACTGGCAAACGATGATGAGGAAACGTCTGTTTTGGCAGTAAAGAAATTGTTCCAATCAAGTTGCGATTCTATATTTGTAATTGATTTGGGAAAAAATAGCACATAAGTTCCTGTTGTCACCATAAAACCCATTAAGACTAGCTTCAATGCTCCTACGGCATTTTGAACAAACACACCATGATGAATACTCAATCCATGAATCAAAGCAGTCAAATATAAAAAGATCAATCCAGTTAACCTGATTCTAAAGTCGCTTGATTCTATCCCAAATGCCTTCAAAATGTATTCTCCAAACACCAAACAGTTGGATATCGTGAACCCGGAAAGCACCGAGAATATCAGGTACGAAGCACTGGCAAGCAATTTGGGTCTATCATATATGAATTCCAAGAACACTTTGATTCCCCCACTTCGAGGCATCAAAGATCCCAATTCCAAAAACACGTAGAGTCCGCAGAATGATAGGGTAGCGGCTAGCAGCCATGCTAGAAAGAATAAAAAGGCTGATCTGCCGCAGTCTTCATAGATCCCACTAGATATACTGAAGATGCCAGTTCCTAATATTCTGGACACAAACAACACTATGGTTGAAAATAAACCAAGATGTCTTCCTTGGGGTAATTCCTCCAAATCCTGTAGGTATGATATTGACCCAGTCAACTCTCTCGGCAGCAAAAACGGTTCCTCGTCAGTGGAATTCGATCCCGGACTGTCAACATCCGTGATAACGTTTATCTTTTTAAACTTGACATTGCTTGCATCTGACATATTATAAAGAAGTCACTAAACAAAGTTAGGTGTACCCAATATCTTAAATAGAGCTACGAATCAGTCTCCTTCATACTAATTGTTTATTGTGGTGGTGGCTGAGATAAGATAACGGAGACGTCAAAACTAAGTATTTTCACGTGATACAAACTATCTCCGAGCTCATATTTTTTTGTTGCAAATCTACAGTATATTTCATAGTGCTTTTTATTATTCTCAAATATATATCATACTACTACTTCATTGTTTGGTTCTTTTTCAAAATATATGCCTCCTTTGCCAACTTGATCAAGGAGTCTAACTCACCACTATTTTCACACATACTGTAGAATAATGAGTCTTTGTCAGAAATCAATACGTAAGGATTTTCGTACTCAACAACTCTTCCAGCATCCATAACCAAAATCTTGTCGTAATCGATAATTGTACGTAATCTGTGAGCAATTGTCAAAATGGTCGAGTTCGAGAACTCCTCTCTGATGGTGGTTTGAATAATTGAATCAGATTGGTAATCAATTGAGGAGGTGGCTTCGTCAAGAAGCATGACCTTGGGGTTTTTGAGCAATGATCTACTCAAACATACCAATTGTCTTTCACCTTGCGACAAGTTACCACCACCTTCGGTAATAGCACCTTCAAGGTTGAGGAACTTGTTTTGATTTTCACTGGTTTCGTTAGTTGCGGCTGATTCGTTGGCTCCAATCAAGTTGACTCTCCGCAAAGCTTCGAGAATTTCTTCATCTGTGTACTCGTCAAATGGATCCAAGTTTGATCTGATGGTACCAGCAAACAAGGTAGGGTCTTGTGGTATAATAGTAATGGCACGACGAAGGTTCTTCAACCCAATCTTGGTAATATCAATACCATCAATTTTAATGGAACCCGTTTCTGGATCCAAAAATCTGAAGAATGCTGTAATGATGGTGGATTTACCGGCACCAGTACGTCCAACAATACCGACCTTGTTATTTGGTTCGATTTCAAAAGTGACGTTTTTGATGACTCTTGGCAAAGAAGGATCGTATCTCAAAGAAACATCGTCCACTGTGATTTTACCTTGTTCTGGCCAAGAAGCAGGAGGCTCGGTTTCAGGAATAAGGTATGGAGGTTCTTGTTCAACTTGAAGATATTCTCTCAATCTTTCAACCGAGTTCATGTTCATTTCAACGTTAGAGTAAAGACGAACAATCCACAAGGCACTTTCACTGAAGGCAATGGCATATGATAAAGATAAACCAGCCAATCCAGCATCAATGCTACCGACAGATATCATAACAAAAACACCAGAGAAGAAAGCAACTAAAGAACCAACCAAATCGACTCTAAGTGACAACCATCTGTTGGCAACCCACAAGTAGAAGAATGGACGGTTATTGTTGTCAATGAAGCTCAAGTTTTGTTTCATGAATCTTGATTCAACACCGTAGGCTCTAATGGTTGCAACACCATTCAAGGATTCTGAAAAGTGTTGGTGGATTGGGGATTTGGTGATGGACTCGAATCTCTTTAATTCTCTGGAAAGAGTGATGTAAAATATACCAACCAAGTAGTACAAGAAAGAGATTAAGCATGCAAAGATAAGGAAACGTGGAGTGATGAAAACAATCAAAATCAAAGTGGACACACATTGCACGATACAAATGAAAACACCTTCAGCCATAGGAGTCAATTCCTGATCCACCGATTCGATATCCTTGGAGAATCTGTTCATGATTCTTCCAATTGGCGTTTTGTCGAAGAATCTCAATTTGGCCTGTAAAATGGTGGTCAAGACTTGTTTGAAGATTCTGTTGGAAGCTCTAATACCACTGAAAAATGTAATCAAAACTCTCAAAGAGGCCACAAAGGAGTAACCAATACCGATAGCTGCATAGATAGAAAGATAGTACAAGGTACTTTTTTCCTCTTTATAAGCATTTATGGAAGCATTTATGGAGTCTCTGGTACTGGAAATGAACGAGAAAACTCCAAAGAAGGAGTTGAGGACAGGAACTTGCTTGATTGCAGCCAAGTTGTAGTTGGATCCAACGGTTGAAGTAACGGCAAAATTGACCGAATCACTGATCTTAGGACTATGCAAAGACCAAGTCTTTAACCACCAAGATTGCAGCATGTAGACCAATTGGGAAAGAGTGAAAGCACTCAAGATAAATAGCCAAGTCCAGAAACCTCCCAAACTCTTTGCGTAAGCAGCATAGACATCAAGACCAACGTTACCGATGGCTTTGCCTTCTTCTTCAACCAATTTTTCAGCAGGTTTCAAGCCTTTTTCAGCCTCATCATTACCACCGCCTATATCCTTCAATTTCTTTTCGATAGCAGCAGCCTTGGCCTTCATGTCGGAGTTTTTGTCCTCTAAAGTCACCAAGTTAGTGGTGGATTGGTTCTTCGAGTTAAGAAGAGACGACTTCACCAAGTCGTCATCACCAAGATCACCGGCATTCAAGACATCTTCTGGGACACCTTGACTCTTGATTCTACCATTATCCATAACTACTACCCATTCAGCGTTCTGGATAGTCAAAGCAACATTGTGAGACACCAAGATACATGTTCTTCCTTCCATCAATGGACCAGAAATACAGTTTTCATAGATCCACAAAGCAGTGTGAGAATCAACAGCAGATAAACAATCGTCCAACAAGACGTGTCTAGAGTTAGAGTACAATGCTCTAGCCAATGAGACTCTTTGTTTCTGGCCACCGGACAAAGTAATACCCTTTTCACCAACTTCAGTCGAGTCACCGTTACTCAAAATCTGGAAATCACGGGTCAAACCACAAGCATCGATGACTTTATCGTATCTATCTTGGTTGAAAGGAGCAGAAAAAGTAATGTTGTTACGAATACTGTCGTTCAACAACCAAGCAGCTTGACTACAGTAGGCAACAGATTCAGTCAATCCCGTTTGAGGGTTGACTACCAACTCATCTCTTGGGATAATACCTGGAAGGAACACTTTACCTTCTTGCAAGTTCATTTCTCCCAAAAGAGCCAACAACAAAGAGGTTTTTCCGGATCCAGTAGGGCCCACAATGACATTAAGCTTGCCTACCTTGAAATTTATGTTCAAATTGAGCAACTTAAAGTCGGTTTCGTCTTTGGTGTTCCATGAAAAAGTGGCATTTTCAAACCCAATTTCTGGACTGTCGGGACCTGGCTGTTGGCCCAACTGGTCGTACTTGGAGGTTTCTTCTTCTTCCAAGAAATCAGCCACTCTGTCCAACGAAACCTTGGACTGAATCACATAAGCAGTCATATCAGACAACTGGTCGAGTGGAGATCTCAACAAAGTGAATAATGACAATGAGGTGAACGCAATTGGAGCAGTCAAGGTGTTACCTTGAATGATAGTGTAGCAATAGAAGGTAAGCAAAGAAATCAAGGTTGGAGTGATAAACCAGACGAAGGCACCACCAGACCAAGCGGCCGTTCTTAATTTCAACATTCTCATTTCTTCGTGTCTGATCTTCATGATGCTCTTGAAAAATTCCTGTTCCCAAGCAAAAAACTTGATGATTCTAATACTTTGGAAAGTTTCGTTGATTTTCTGGATTCTCTTATCAGTGACTCCCAACATATCCTTTTGCATTCTAGCGACGAACTTGGCAATGCTGTAGTTGACAGGAAACAAGGCAATGACGGCCAAGGAACCCACCAATGCACTCCATCCAAGCAATCCGTACAATAACCAAATACAAATGAAAATCATAAGAATGGAACTTACAAAGTAATGCAAATAACCACAGATTTCAGACACTTTGAAAGCATCAATGGCCATCAAGTTGATGATAGCACCCAATTCTGCGGTTTTCTTAGGAGCATCATCATCCTTTTTGTCTTCTTTCTTATCGTCTTCGTCTTCTTCTCCCTCCTTGTTACTTTCGGAAACAGTGATTTTTCTTCTCAAGGCTTTGGCATACACTTCTCCAATAATAATAGCCTTCATCCGAACACAGACTCTTCTACCCAAAAATAAGGAACAGCCCGAAGCGAGCGAGTCCATGAACTTGAAGAATGGCATCAAGCAAACAAAAGTCCAGGCTAACATTTTGGAGTTGGCGCTTGGATTTTCGACATATTCCAAGATTCTTTTTAACAAGATGGAAGGGGCAAAAATCAAGAACGAATCGCAAACAGCCCAGAACGCTTGGATGGAAAACAATAACTTGAAGTGCGAAAACAACTTGACGGTGAATCTCAATCTGGTCTTGTAAGCTTCAAACGACTTGAGCACATGTAACGCATAGTCGTCTTCTCTCAAGCCCCAGATGTCGGACATCTCCAATGGCTGCTTGTAGGCTTTCCACACCTTCTTATCTATCCAGCAGTAGGTGACAAATGAGAAGATAGACGAAACGTTTTCGGGCGAAGGTGTCACACCATCGCTGGTAACGTACAATTTAGTGGGCTTGTCACCTGCAGTGGATGAAAAGTTCAAGATAAGTAGTAACAGCGAAAAGATAAATTCGGTGATGTAGTAGTTTTTCACGGTGTGGTTGTGCACGGTGCCTACCACAGCGGATCTAAATGTTAACACGGATGGTAGGAAGTTGAATAAGTATATGGCAGTGGAATGCACCCACAAGTTTGGTAAGCGAATGTTGACTCTGTTGAGGTTGGTAAGTCTGATAGACACAATTATGAATACGTATAACCAAAAGACGGTTTTGATGAGAGGGACGTATGGAGCGTGCTTGAATTCTTTTTGAAGGTCGGAAACGAAGAACAAACTCAAGGCAAGACCTATTTGGCCTATGACCAATAAAAATTCAAGGGCTACTCTCAATCTTTCCAAGGGGCTTTTGTAAATTTCAACCACCTTACCGTGAGGGGTGCCGTCAGTATTGGTGTTGGGGAGTCTGGCCAAGTCGAAATGACGGGCTTTGAGGTCATCTGTTGAGTTTGCTTCTGCATGATTTATGGCACCATAGGCATCAACTTGAGACACCAATGGCTCATTTTCACCAGAAGACTCAGAGGATTTTCTGCGTCTGCGGAGGGAAGCCGAGCTTTTAACGACCAAGACCAATAGCGATACCCCTCCAATTACTAGCGGAGGATACGTATTGAACTTGGCACGAGCACACTTCGTGAAGTCATCGTAGTTCCATAGGGGACAGTCCGACGACATAATGATACTGGACTAGTGGATAGTTGTAATACAAGGAGAAAAAATGCGAGACAGTACAATCTTATATGAGATGAGAGGCATTGGAGAGCCATGGCTGATAAGCGAAAAAAAGGCGGCGCGCAACATTCGGTTTAGTAGTGCTGGACAGAGGCTTGAGATTACCAGGTATTCGGAGATCAATACAATCTCAGGTGTAGCAACGGGTGGGACAGCTAGTGTTGCTGGACCGTACCAATGGGATGCTTGTTTGTAGTTTGCAGTCTACTTCAAACGGTTATGGTATATACGAGAAATTTTTCGCGCCTTTGGTACCACGGCATACCACATTAGGACACGAACGGCTCCGATGCAACAAAGGGATTGTTAGTCACCGGCGGGGAGGGGAGGGCTTCTAATCGCACGTTCATCAAAACCGAGATGAGTCACGAATACATAGATAATACACAAGTTTGGACCGACTTGTCTATAGGTGTGGTTCCGCCCTTCCTTTGTTCTGGTCTGCCGTAATTGCCTGGTGCAATTTGCCAGCTAAACGTGCGGAACTTTAAATGTCGCATTCGCCTACCACAGAACAAACGGTGTTATGAGTCTAGATCTAATAATACGCACGACGCATCCGTAGGACTACAAAAATAGCGTGCGTCCTAGCACTACAATACGAGCAGTTTTCGGTGCGTGCTAGGTCTGAATAGCAGTTTTCGATGCTAGGTCTACAATAATAGCTTCGATGCTCTATATAGCTTTTCGATACATATATGTATATTAATGCACAAAGGGTTGTTTTCTTTGCAAGAAAGTTATACAACAAAAGTTATATATAGATGTATAAGCAGTTAACAGGATTAGTCGGAAGTCTTTTGGGTACCACGTAACAAACCGGTTCTTCTAGCAGCAATCAAACCAGCCTTTTGACCGGCAACAGCACCTCTAGAAATAGTAGAAGCCTTACCAATATGTTGATGGTTACCAC